>JANEHU010000743.1:0-44439 GCA_027563435.1 Nasonovia ribisnigri
TAGTTGCGCTTATGAGTTACACCAAAAACCTTAATTTGATGTTGAAAATTGAAGCATTATTTCGGCTACTTTCGCGTATCCAAGGTTACAATTGACCCAAAAAAAAACATAATTTTCACGAAATGTTTGTGTGGTAATTTTTTGGATCTGATAAAATGTTCTAAATGTTTTGACTCTTTTTGAGCTATTTATATAGGCATGAAAAGTTGTCGGTATTATTGTTTGTTTTTAAATATTCCCGCCGATGAATAATGTAATACAAGATTCTTTATAAGTGTTGTTATTAGTGTATTTCAAAAACGATCGTAAATTCATAATAATTTTTTCAAAATCAGGAACGTTTGCAAATTATTTTGAGTTGAAAATGTTTAACAACCTTATATTTTAGATTCTGAGCGGAGCGAAGAATGTATTGATTTTACCATGATGTGTGTTTTTTTTTTTTTTTTTTTTGTGTCTGTCATCACGTTTTGGGGCAGTAAAAATGCTTCGATTTTGGACTTCAGTACCTCGTTCGATCAGAAAGTGAATCTAGTTGGTACTTTAGGGGGTCAAAAGTAAAAAATTTTTAATACTTTTCAAAATAATCAAGATTGCAATTGTTAACTACTCCAGGGGTGCCATTATCTGATATCTCGTGATGTTCTCAAAGACGATTTTGCTTCCTACCTAGCTTCTAAGTTATCTAGTAAAAGACGGCCGTGCAGCTGCTATTTTTTTTATAAATACTATTGTACATTTCAAAGTACAGAATCTCCAGTCTCCAATCATTGTATAACCAGTTGTATGTAGGTGTTGAGTTGTAATTATTTGTATACTATTAGTTTTTACCCAAGATAAGATAATATTATTATGGTGTTCTATGTGTATTGGTATGCGCAGGTATGCGCCCGTATATCGTAGGTATTTCCTTGGTGATCGTCGGCATCGTCGCGACGTCGGCTTATTTCTGTATAACAAATAATTACAATATTATAGCCGACTGCTAGCATAATAGATAGTCGCGAGTCGCGACCGACACCATTGTCCATTACGATACATATAAGTCGATACTCAATAACACAACAATGTATAATCGAATTAGATATAGTTTATTTTGTATTTAATTTAACCCAGGCAGAAAATGGACTGGGATTTACAAAAAATATTTACAATACAATACTCAATAAAATATTATAAATCTTGTACAATAATAATTACCAATTAGTCTTGAAATGTATTTATAATGTAGTCGACAAGAGCGTATAAAAGAGGGGGGTTAGATCGGGCATGTACCAGTTGCCCCCAAAAGTACCTTTTTTATACAAATTCCCCCCAAACTACCTAGAGAAAAATGTACCAGTTGCCCTCAACTGAATGTACCAGTTACCCTCACATGTTAATATATACATGATTACAATGTATAGCTAGTAAAATAGGGGAGATAAATATACAAATAATTAATAAAATATAAAATTATTTATATAAATAAAGTAAAAAATAGTGTAAAATGATAGAATCAAATTCATATGCTTGGAATTATAATATATAATATTGTATTTTATAATTTTCTAAAACAATATGAAATATAATAATATGATAGTCAATAAAATAATAAATTTTATAATTATATGGCACTTAATGTAATAATTTGTCAACAAAAAAATTGTACAAAATTAAATCGAAAGAAAAAAATGTAAATAAGTATATTATGTTTTGTTTGTTATAATAATTATTAACCGACTTTATAAAATCTAATCTACTGATATTTTTGTTTTTATACTTATTTATAAAATCTTCGATCATTGGCTTTTTTGTTTAATTATGTGCGATTTATAATATTTTTAATTTCATTTATAGTGCTATAGTACAATGAATGTATTTGTTTGTACTTATTTTATAATTTTTACGAAAGGCAAGATATTCGGATGTGCACTTCTAAAGTTCCTCGAAAAAATGTTGGTAAGATCCTAGCTTTGCATCAAGAAGGCTATTATTATAAATACAATTTTCATTTTATCCATATTATTTTTATAAATATATTTATTATTTATTAGTTACTACAAAATACAATAATTCCAAGCATATGAATTTGATTCTATCATTTTATACTATTTTACTTTATTTATTATTTTTATATTTACCTCCTCTATTCTAGTAGCTATATTATTGTAATCGTGTATATATTAACACGTGAGGGCAACTGGTATATTTTTAAAATCCTGATAACAGCCATGGGGGGCAACTGGTCAACACCCGTCAGATCGTCCCCCTAGGACATTTATATTTTGTTTCAAGGGGAAATGTCCATTGTATCAGAGGGGAAAGGCACGGGGGGAAACGTTCTAGATTCATCTGTTCATTACTAGATAAGTTATAACAATTTTCTTAATATTATCGGCATAATATTATACTATATAATACTACATTATACATTTATAAGTACTATATTATGATTTATAGTACAGGTATAAATGCTGGTATTCATAATATAATATCTTATATATTATTGATATTTATAACTTGTAAGTCAAATGTCAATTGAGGGGCGACATTCCATAATGTACTATTGCCACTTTTCATAATGTTCAGGAATCACGATTTTCTATTGTATACTGTTGATAAGCAGTAGAAAAAAGGTAAAATATGTTAAAAATTCAGAAAAATATACTTATTATACTTCTCAAGTCAAAATTACCTTAAAATTATTATTTTACTATTTTAATTGATAATTTTAAATGTTGGTTGCGCCATACTGTACTATTTCCATCCAATAGTACACTTTGACTTACTTAAGAATTCAGAGAATAGTGAACAAAGTTTTTCCAAAATGTACTTATTCCATATTTCCTCCAGATGTTGAATAGTATTCAGAAATAAAACCCAATGGTCAAAATAATTAAGTAGCCTTTTTCGAATTATGTATGATGGATGAAAACAGTAAAGTTGTAAAGTTTGTCTTCTAACATATTATTGCAAATACAAATATTTTACAGTTTTTGGATAGCATGGCACCAATTAATAACTAATAAACAATAACATTTATAATAAAACAAACTTTTTTTTTTTTTACAATATTCCTTGTGAATTAGAATCTATGAATTAATTAATAAAGGTAAAAAGAGAAATTAATAAAATAAAACAAATAAAATAATTTAACAATATTAGATATTATTTTTATCTGTTAAAAATAAAATAAAATCAATAGGTACATTAAAAATATTAAAAATAAAAAACAATTTAGCCTCATTAATAATAGTAATATAGTTTAAAGTATAACAAATAAAATAAAATTAATAAACAATATCAAATAGGTATTACCTATACCTATTTAAAAAACTAAATACAGATTAAGATATTTTAACAAAATAAAATGAATATAATTAAAATGTAACAAAAATAAAATAAATTTTGCCTCATTTATAATAATAAAATAGTAAATAAAATAATTAATTTATTAATATTATTAATAACTAGATATTAACTATACCTATTTAAAATGTTGATTAATGGTTTTTTAAATGATACCATGATTAGTTAGTCTTGATCTTCATTATATTCATCTATAATATCTTCAACGTTTGATTCACAACTTTCTTTAAATATATCGGAATAAAATGTTTTGGCATCATCTGGTATTGTAAAAAATTTTAAAAGATTTTTTACATCTTTTTGTTTTAATACCTTTACATGATTTGTCTTAGGTAATTCTATAAGATGTTGAGTCAATGTAGAGAGATCCGAGTTTCTTTTTATCACTTCTATCTTGAATGGCAATCCACTATACGTTGTTGATATTCCAACAGTTTGGTCACCTTTAATATATGTAAATATTTTTTGTTGTGTGGATTTAAAATCAGTTTTAGATTTTACCAATTTCTTTACTGCAGTTTTATAATCATAAAATAAAAAGTCCTTGTTGTATACTTTAACAGAACACAATTTTTCAAATACCTCATGATATTGTTTAGGGGATACAATATTTTCTTTTTTCCTCAAAATTTGTTCTATTTGTCCGAAAACTCTATCTGGTGGCATATAACTATGGCCTCGTGTAGGGAAAAAATGATTGATTTTTTTAAATATGGTAGCTTTGAAGTTAATGTAATGTAGTAAGGTAACCATTGTAAATTGATTTTTATTTTGTCCCGAACAAGAGTCGGAAAATAAATTGAGCGTAGTTGGGGGTGATTCATAAGTCTTAACTTTGGTTTCCAGCAAATCAAGAAAATCAATTAAGGCAGAACAGACCTCATTAGGTCCACGACCACTTTCGGTTTCAGTCCAAGTATATAAATAATTTTCTGCTGGGCCATGATTTGATTCTGAAATTACAAAAGTTAAGTTGTACAACCATACTTGACGACTGTAAAAGACTTCAGTTACTGACAATTTTGGTAGCGGCTGTGTCTGCATCATATCAAAAGAACATGTAATGGTATCTGGTGTTTTTTCTTTTAAGAGCTCAAAAAACTTTTTAGCCCTTTGTTTGTGTACATTAAGCTCTAACAACAGTTCATTTTTTATGTTACAGTCTGGTTCAACATTAATTTTTACTTTTTGTTCAGTGCAAAAACTACATACGTCTTGGCGCGGATGTCCAAAACTTAAATTAAACTTATTAGCAAATATTTTTTGATATTTACTTAAACTACTAGTAGGTTTTTTTTCAAAAATCCTCTTTTTCGTCCAATTTGTCCACATGTACTTGATACTTAGACCAGGTTGCAAATAACATCGACCGGTATCTCTTCTGGTATGATGACTTTTACGACATTTAAAATTTTTGATGTGATCTTCAATAGACTGTGTTATTTCAGTTGCAATATGGTTGAAACGGTATCCTCCTCTTTTTTCAACTGGACTACTATGATTGATGTTAAACGTTTTGGTGACCAAATTAAGTCTTCGTCTAGTTAAAGATGATATAGAACTAAACGCTTCACCACAAACTTTTACCATATTACCATTTGAACCTGGTATGAAATAGTTAGTAACTGTCCGATTCATCCTATTAGTTGTTCTTCGGTTTGTACGTTTAGGAGCAGATACATTCATTAATGTAAGAATAAATTTATCTTGATCTATTTTGGTAGGGCAGCTGCATAAATTAGTTTTAAATGATGAGATTTCATCACTAGATAAAAGTGAAACATTGCAGACTGTGGGCTTAATTTTGTCTTTGTGAATACACTTTACTGTCCATTCATTTGTTAAATTATTATTAATTTTTTTTTTCTGTTTTTTTTTGTTCACTTTATTTCTTTTCCTTCCACCATTAATTTCCATTATACAATCAATGTATTCAGGATCACTATTAAAAGAAGAGTCTGATATAGGATCCATCATAGGTAGAAATTCAACAGTAGTATTGTCAGTTAGTTCAGGTTGAATTAATTGTACATCAGCAAAATCAAGTGAAAACTCATTAGGTTCTGAAGGAACTTCAATCATCAACCCATTTTCTTGTATGACCCCTTCAAACAGTTTTGTTGGTTCTAAGACATATGGACTAATTTCTACATCCATTTGTTCAATATCAAACGGTTCCAAAACAGGTATAGGACTAGTAGGAACAATCTAAAAAATTAACATAGAATGGTATTTTACCTTAAAAAAAATTATATGATGTATTTCACTAAGATTAGTAATTTATTTACATTATAAATTAACCAAACATAATAATATACGTTTATTATTCTGTAATAATTAACATCATCAACTGTAGAAAAAATAATAATGTATAACAATAATAAGAAAAATTCAATACATTATAGTATTATTATGATTCGATAGAATCATTTAATTAAATAATATAAAATAAGTGCTAATTAAAGCAGAGGGATATTTTAATAGTACCTAGGTATATTTTGTTCAATACAGTTTATACAAAACTAAAATGTACCTTATAATAAAAAGACATAAAAACATAAAATGCATACCCATTGATGGCATTTATTTAAAATTAAATAATTATACATTTAAATTCAGTAGTTATGGATACCTAATACTTACTATAAATTATATCATTTAGTTTTAATGTAAGATTACTTATAAATAAATATAATAGGTAGGTGCATACCTATTTCATGGTTTAATATGAGTCTGTTTTTATGCTAGTCAAATATATTATTACACAATAAAAAAAAATTGTTCATTGAAAATGAATATCAATAGAATTATAATATAATGCCAAGAACATATTTTAAAGTATACCTAATGTATACATATATTACCCACCTTATTCATGAGTAACCTGCTATAAAGTAGGTAATACATTTAAAAAAATTGAATTCATACACTTCAACAAAAATGACATGCCTATTATAATAATTTATGAATACAAAACTGTATTTACTGATATTTAATACATTAAATACTTTGTTGAAGACATAATGTTTATATTATAATTTTATTATAGAATATTAATTATTATACTAGGTACACATTTGATTGTATCTACCTCCTGTAGCCATTGAAGAATATTCTTATCATTATTTGATACATTATTTTCAACAGCAATATCTGGTGGATGGCGGATTGTTAAGTTATTACTGTCTTCAGTAGTATCCTAGTGTAACATTTTAAATTTAAATAAAATGTAATTAATACACACAATATGTTATGTTAATATTATAATAATGATTAATGAGTTATGAATACAAAACTGCATACTGTTTATACTTAATACACTAAATGTAATAGTTTTATAAGACTTTATAAGTTATGGCTATATTAGTTTTAGGTATAAACATATTATTATTGTTAAAGCATAAATTTAGGTACATACTAACTACTACCTACAAATTATTATGAATAATAAATATCTTACCATTACTCTTGCATTTTTCATTAAATTTCTTATGCGGCCTTTTGAAGTCATCTTTACGTTTAAGAAAAAGTAGAAAAACGTGTTTATAAGGCAATGGCCAATGGCATGTAAAAATAATTGTTTAAGCCTTAAAAGCAAAATAAAATTTAAACTATTATCTATCACGTATTCACTAATGATAACAGCCAAGTTTTGGAGCGAATTTTATGGTATAATGATGAAGTTAGAAACGTTCTATTTTGTTTTATCTTTTAGGTTATTATAATCACTATATGAAAATGTAAATCCGCACAGCTATAGTGATAACATGAATTTAAAATAAATATAAACTTAAAATTTAATTAAGGAGTAATTTTTTCATTTGTAACACATGGCAATAGTCCATCTTGAATATAACCGATGTACTAAATTTCCATTTTATCATGGGCAATAGTACGTTATGACGTAGTCTGGATATAGTACATTTTGAAAAAAATCATGGAAATAGTTCTTTTTGAAATATTTCTATGGTCTGATTTTTAAATTAACATGGGCAATAGTACATTTTGGTCAAATTGATAGATTCAGTACAGATAGTACATTCTGATAAATTCTCGCCATCGGCAGTAGTGCGTTTTGACGCAATCTTATTATTTTTAATCAATTTATTGATAGGAAATAGTACACTTAGGCATAATTTAATGGTTTTAAACGATTCCCCGACATTTAAACTATATGTTTTGATGTATAACTCATATTTTCAATTTTTGGCAATAGTACTCTTTGGAATGTCGCCCCTCAATTTACCTATTGACGCAGAAGCTATTAGGCCTTCCACACACGAGGCGATTGACACGCGATGCGATGTGTGCGCGATGTATGCGATACGAGCGATTTGTGCGATAGGCGTACGCACACGAAGCGATTGTCGTGCGATTAATATCATTGTTTAATATCTATCATTCGATTATTATCAGTCGTTATTTTATTAGTATATTAGTATATTAGTATATATTTGCTTACCAGATAAATTAACTGCCATTGACACATTATGCCAACTCTTGTCTTGACAATCCCTTCTCGAATACTCAGGTATAGTGAAATTATAAAGTTCAGGATGTTTTTCGATTTCACCAACAAATTTAACGTTAAACGCTTCCATCGTTATTATAAATATAATTATATCGTTAATTACTATACAACTATATTATAATATAACTACGTAGGTATAATATAATAATAATATATTATACGATTCGTGCGACGCGACTGCCAAGCGACCAGCACTGCCAGTCGCACGTGTCGTCCGTCGCTCGCGTCACAGTCGCGTCGCAATCGCGTTGTTATCAAATTGCGTCGTTAGTGCATCCCCATTAACTTTGCTATGAAATCGCGTCGCGTGTCAATCGCCTCGTGTGTGGAAGGCCTTACAGTTAAACTTTTTGGATATTTCCACATTTATACGGTGCGGATAGAAAAATTAAAAGAATTTTGCGATTTTGCTAATGTCCAATACCGTGATATTTTATCACATGCCAAAACTAGATGGCTATCGCTGTCTCCTGCTATTGTCAGAATTATTTTAATGTTTGATGGCTTAAAGTCGTATTTTCCTTCTCAAGATTCAAGTCCTAAGATATTGGTTGACTTTTTTCAAAACGTCACTGCTCTTTTATATATGAAATTTATACAAAGTATGCTTAAACTGTTCAATAACTGTATTCAAAAAATTGCAGGGGAAACAATGTCGGCATTTGAATTAATTGATATATCAAACAGTTTATTAAATAACTTAAAAAATAGAAAGAATGAACATTTTATTAATACTGAAATGGAGATAATAATTGATTCTATTGAAGAAGAGGGTTATTTAGTTAAAAAAAGAATTTGATATAAATTGTCAAAAGTTTTACGATTTATGTATATCATATATTCAAAAGTGGACATTACCTAACCAGGCACTGATGGTTGAATTAAATTGGTTGCACTGAACAAACAAAAATACAGTAACATGGAATAATGCTAAAAATACAATAAAGATGATATCAAAATATGTTAAAGTTAATGAAGATGAATACTTTGATGAGTTTATGGATTTTATAAACATTTTTCAAGACAAATTTGATGACTTGAAATTTGAAAAAGTGTTATTTCAGTAGAACAAAAATGGGTACAAATATTTAATATATTTAAAGAAAAAGATGTAAATGTATCAAATCTTGCAATGGTTGTAGAGTTTGTGTTGAATGTAAACAACGCACACTGTGTTATGTAGATTATAAACAAATTATTCACACTGTAGTACAGCAGACGCTGAATAGGCATTTTATATTACTATAGCATATTCGTTCTATGTAGTAGCCTGTAGGACGATTAGTCGTTGTTTTATATTACGCCTCGGAGCACTACAATTATTCATGTCAATTAAACATATTATTATATTACCTATTACATATGTCAGATATTATTATTATAAACCTATAGCTTCTGTATATCTGTGTACCTAAACAGTTTGCATTTTGTTTACCTGGGTCAAACGCGTAAATAGAGCGAGTATTTTCTTTAATGACAACTACTTGGACTGACGTTCGAAATCAAATGGATACTAAAACAATAGAATGTTGTCTGATAACAAAAACATATGGCTTGAGTTGCATTGAATTTTACAATGAAATAGGTAATAAAAAATCCTAAATTTCTGAAAAAAATACACAGCACTGAAAAACATAAGGTCTTCTTGGACGACAAAAATAAAGAAAAATAATAAATCAGTAAATTCTACCTAGATTAGTACATTTATCTCAACGACTGGAAATTGTATTATTATTTTTATTTGAATTTTGAGTGTTAATTAAATAAAGACGGCCTATATAATTGATTAATTTGAAAATTATTTATACCTAAAAGTTATATACAAATACCTATGTAATTATATACTTACTAGAAAATTACCTATTTTTTATGAATTTTGGTGTCCTGGATTTCCAAAAATTAAATTTGGCCACCCTATCGTAATATGGAAGTTTTAGTAATATTAATGTATATATTTGTCTACAAATATACAATTATTCTACAATTAAATGTCATATTTAATATATTATAATTGTCTGAATTGCTATAATTGAAATAACTTTTATGATATCGGAATTATTATGTAAGAACAAAATTGATTAAATGTTTTAATTAGAGATATCATGTTAAAGATCTAAATAACATAGAAAAATTCAAAAATACTATAATAACTCAAAATAATTAACTTCAAAAATGATCAAAAAATTTAAGTGAAATAATAGAAAAAAATTGAATTTAAAAATAATAGTTCTTATTATAGATGTGGATGTGATAATGGGTGTCAGAGTAATTTAAAATATGAATTGTAAAATTTTAAGACAATTGTAAACATTTAAATTGTATGTTTGAGTTACTGAACAAAAAAAAGAAATAAATTAAAAAGTAAAGCAGAAATAAAAGAAAAGCGGACAAGTGGGAACCGCGCTTTGCTTTACAGTATTTGTCGAGTATGTCATTGTAATAGATGTTTTATATTTTTATAAATTAGTTGAATTCAATGACATATGATTTTGACATCATAATGCATACAAAAAACGAGTCTGAGCTGAGAAGTTTTGTTATCTTACCATACTCTTTGAATTATAAAAAAAAAAATATTTAAAAAAAAAATCTCATGGCTTTAAATAGTGTAACTTAACAAAAAACTTTTTTTTTTAAAGGTAGAACAATTTTTGGTTAATCTTCTGTTAACATTTTTTATAATAGAAAGAAAAAAAATTATGAATTTCTAACTGATAAAGTTATATGGTGATAACTAATTTACAACATCCCACACAGCACTGTAATCTTTATTTAAATTTAAAAGTAAAAAAAAAAATACATTTTATCAATATTTTATTTTCAGTTGGTATAAGTTTCTTGATGTTAGTTAATCACTATAAAACATCTTTTGAACCTATTTTAATTATTTATTATATATTTAAAAACAAAGGTTGCTTAACATTTAAAAACCAATGGTTGTGAAACATTTAATTTAAAAATGTAATCGATATTGTATTGATATTTTCTATTATTTAGTTAAAATTAAAGAAATATTGATTGTTTTAAAATTATATGTTTATTAATGATTAACATGTAATATATATTAAATTTGTTTTACTTATATATAGTCAAAATTAATTATTAATTAATGTAATGTTTAAATATAAAAAAGATCCATTATAGTAGATTATATGACAATAATATACTGGTATATAAATAATCTGTGATAAACTTAAAACAATGCTGGCCTAAATATGATATTATAAGAAAATATAGATTTTAAGCTACCTCCAACTTAAACTGCAGATCTGATTATTATAATAAGATTGTTATACAATTTGTCTGCCTCACACAAAATCTTTTTATAGATTTAATATTTTTTGTATAAATGTATACACTTGAATATAAATTTTAATGAAATAAGCAATATATATAATTCATTCTTGGATATTTTATTATTATTGTTTATAATATTACCTATATTATGATGAAATACATTTTTAATGATTTAATTTATTCAAGATATACATATTATATTAAGATAGTCATTATTCAAATTATTAAATGGAATTAGGAACTATGTTTTTTTTTAAATTGCCTTTTCAAACTAAATGTAGATTGAGCTAAAATATATTTTATTATGTCTTCAACTTCATTGAGTGAAGTACTTTTGAATTTAATTAGCTTTTTAATTGAATCCAAAAACATATAAAATTATATTAAAAATTATACAAGCCTGTTATACATAGATAATTATATCATTAAATATAAAAAAAGGAGAGCAATTTTAAGTATCGAATTCACACATAAAAACAATATGTTTATGTATATTCCATTGACGTATACAACAACTGTAGATAGCCAACTAAAGAATAATATCGATCAGCGATATGGCAACAAGATAATATTTACAAAATTGTTTGTTTAATTGATAATGATAACAACATTATAGACAATATACTAAGTAGGTATAAGTACATATTATCAGTTTAGGTATCTTTTTTATTGAGTTATTTTGTAATTATTGCTATGTTACTATATGAGAAAGTAATATGCAGTCCGCTATCTAGTTGTTTTATATTATTTGTATAGTGTATACCTATAGTATAACATGATAATATGTAACAAAAATGTAACATATGAACCAACCACTCTTAAAAATAAAAATTAAGAATTATTACAACATTTTTAGAGGTGGTAGAATATATTATAAGACTACTATACCTCCATTTATGTTAAGAAGGAACCTATAGTGTCCAATTTGTGTGCAAGGGCGTCGACTTGGTGAGGGGACAAACAGCGTTGTCTCACCGCTGCCCGATGAAAAATGGTCACCATCTAGGTTTCTTCTTAATGTGAATGAAGTATATAAAAATACATTTCATAAAAAATAATTTCAATACACAACAAATATTGATTTTAATAGCCACTGATATAAATACACAACTCCGCAAATTTAATATATATATACACGATTCCTTTCTCTTATCATACAAAGATCAAATGCTGTTTTAACTGCAAGATTTATTGAAGCAGATGCATTTACTTGAAGTGATACATATTTTTTCTGAAAAAAAATCTGTTTGTTATATCACATCATAGTACAGTAAAACCTCCTTATAATGAATCCCCTATAAGATGGGAATCTCCTTACAACAAATATCAAAAATTGTATACTATATAATTACTTATTATACTTAATATAGGTTCTTAACATTTTATGATCATTCTATAAATTATTAGATATAACTCTAGACAACACCCAGCAAATTACAAAGGCTGTCCCGTCATCAGTTATTCGGTTTCTTAAATCAGATTTTATAAAATTAATTTCTGAAAATAGTGACTCGCATGAATAAGTTGAAGAAAAAATAGACAAAACAGCTAATGCTACTATTTTTAAAGTGGAATAATCTTTTGGAATTTCATTCCACACTTTCAAAATCTTGTCCCCTATGTTTACGACCAATTTGCCTATCTCCCTATCACGCTGAATTTATTCTAATTAATTTCTCAGTATAACGATTTTTTTTTCCATATGGTACTCGACTGAAAATCTACAAGCTGCATTTCAAAATCATCTAAATTCAACCATTCTAACACTTTTAAGTTGAGTTTTCTAATGGTAATGTGTCTAGATAAACAATAATTTTCATGGTTTCTTCAAATTCTATAAACTGAATAAAGCGTGTAGAGAACTCATTCATAGCTGCCCCAATAATATTTGAAAATTCTTTGATAAGATGAGTAATATCAAGTTTATTGAAGATTTCCAATTACGAAATAAACTTTTTAAGGTTAAGAAAATATTTAAAATTTTTGTTGATTAGGTATGTCACGGTTAAATATTTTTAATTTTACCTGGAATGCTTGTATCATATCAAACATACAAGTGATTATTTTATTATCACCTTATAATTTAATATTCAATTCATTTAAATGCTGGGTGAAATCTGCAAAGAACATCAATCTGGTTATCCACTCCAAGTCAGATACCTAATTCTTCATGTATTTGATTTTGCTCATCCAAAAACATCTTAATTTTGTCAAAGAATTCAATAAACCTTTAGAGAACATTGCCACGACTATGTCAGCGAACATTATTAAACATAACTAAACCTCTGTACACTGAGTTTACTTCGTTTAATAGATTTTCAAATTTTCTTTTATCCAAGCCTCACGCAGTAATGAAATTCACTATTTTAGTTACTAGTTTTATTATAGCATCAAATGATTTAAAAGTATTTTTTGCACACAATGCCTCTTGGTGTATAATACAGTGAAAACCTAGCAGGGGATGTTCCACATGTTTAGTAAATAAATTAATAAACCCTGATTCTTTACCAGTCATGCTAGGTACGCCATCAGTGGTAACAGAAACCGGTGGAGAAGTTTGCGGAATCGTGTTGATTTTAATAGACACTGATATAAATACACGACTCCGCAAATTTAATATATATACACACGATTCGGCATAATTTTAAATGCAACGTTGCCATTCCGAAAACAAAATCTATATTATTGTAAGGGACGAGCTACACTTGAGTGATTTTGGCGCGCGGTACGCACACGACAGTGGCACCCAGTACGCGCGTTAAAATGAAGCGTGGTACTCGGGCGTTTTCACAGCGCGTCAAAATCGCTCTAGTGTACTCGTATAATGAAATAACGATATAACGAATATTTCGATAGAACGTATAACATAACGAATTAAACGTATATCAATTTTTTGTATTTGTTTCAGTTGCTTGTCAATTTTCGTTTGATACCTGTCTATCCCTAACCTACCTGAACATTGATTTCCGGCAGCTTCTTTACGCGAACCGTCGATATGGCTTTGAAGTTAGTATAACAATTAATATTTACGTACGTGCACAGGTATTTGGTTTCTGTTAACTTGGTTTATACCCCCGGTTTTCATTGCTTCTTGTGCCCATATCGTTAAGACATCGCGTGACAGACTGACCTGTGTAGTTTTTCGTGAAATCAAATAAAAAAATTAAAAACGTATCCCATACACATATATATTTTATGTGGCGATATTACTATTGATGTAATGAAAACTTCAAATAAAAGTAATGATTCCCCAAATACTTTCATTGATTAAACATTTACTAAAAACTTTGAGTCTTACAAAATTATTTAAAATAACCTAAGATCATTACTGATCATTCTGCTACAACATTCTTTCCATCTGATATGATCTTCAATAAACTAAATTCTTATAAAAATAAAAATATAAAAAAGGTAAATTTTTGCTATCCAACTAAATATTTACATATAGCTAATTGATTTTTTGATTTGGATTTAGATAATGTTGACTCTATAATGTTTGAAGTTTTTAGTTCTAAATAAAAAATAAAAAAAAACTTTATCCAAACATTAACGTTCATTAATTGAAATGGAAAAAAATGCTCAAACTAATATAATGGATTACAGCTGTTATAATAATAACTTTTATTGAAAATACTGAAAAAATTGTGAGCTAAATTAAAATTGAGGCCATTTGATACAAGTTTTAAAAACTTCAATAATAATTATAGAAATAAATGTATTATAAAGTATTTATAAGAAAGTCTAAAAATACGGTTTAAACACTAAATTAAAAAAAAAATTGTAATAAGAGTTAAATTACTTTTTTTATTTATGTTCGGAATAATTAAAACAAATGTACACATAAATCATGATTCTGCTCATACCAACAGAAACATAATTGATAGTGTATTTTGTAAATCAATTAAATATATTGAGGAAATTATGGTGCACCTTAACAAAATCAAAATCTATACCTAGTTATTTTTATGAAAATGAATTGTCTAATTGCATACTAAAAGAAACTTCTAAATTAATTTCTTAACCATTGTACATTATCTTCAATAAATCTCTATTAACTGATAATCATGTTTGTTTGTTGCCATTTAAATAAATAAATACTTTTCGAAAATTGGTTATGTTTATTTAATACACGTTTTAAAAAGTACTATAATAAATTTAGAAATAAATGTTTTTATAATGTACTAGTGAGAAAATCTAAAAAATTATACTATCAGTCTGGTAAACAAGCATAGGATTTTATTAATTACGTAATATTTAAATCAAATAAAAATAAAATATCCCATATAAATAAGACAACAAAAAACAGGGTTCAAACACTAAATCAAAAACAAAAATTTGTATTGAGTTTAATTACTTTTTTATTGATGTTGGGAATGATTTAAAAATTGAACAAATTATAATTCGGCTAATAACTACCGAGCCATAAGTGTATTTTTTAAATCAATAAATAATTAGAAAATTAGTGTGTACCTAAATAAAACCAAAAACTATGATCCTTTTAATGACAATGAATTGTCTAATTATATATTTAAAGATACTTTTACATTTATTTCTCTACCATTTTCCATTATTTTCAACAAATCTCTATTAATTGATAATGATCTATCAAATTTCAAAAAATTTATTGTAATTCTGATATTTAAGACTGGTTAACTTGCATGTGCTAGTTATAACTTTATCAACAATTTTTGAAAAATGTATATAAAGCACATTGCTTAACTTTTAAAAAAAAAATTATAGAACTGGATTTTCTAAAGTAAATTCACGTTTTAAAGTGGACTTTATTATGAAAAATATTGACCATTATTCTAACTTTTATTTGAAATAATGCTTATTGGTTCTTTCGGTTAGGTTATAAATAATATTTTACTTGATTTTAATTACACATTTTTAAATCAATGATATATATATTTTGATTTAATTTTTATTAATATATTTATATATTTATATTCCAGACCAAAAAAAGCCATTTCATATTACGTAGAAGCTAACTCTGATGCAGAAGAAGAGCAATATGTTGTGGAAAAAGTTTTAGGTAAACGTTTAAGAAATAATAGAGTGGAGTACTTTCTTAAGTGGGTTGGTTACGATTACAATGAAAATACTTGGGAACCCGAAGAACATCTTAAATGCAAAGCTTTATTAAAAGCTTTCGAACAAAACTTACTAAAAGCTAAGCACAAAAAACAAAATAAAAAAATTGTGCGTGGCAAACGTCAACTATCGAATTCTATTGTTAATAGTTATGCGTCATCAGAAGCTGGTCCATCAGGTACATCTGGTTCATCTAAATCATGCAGCAAGTCTGTAACAAAGAAAAATCTTGAAAAGACTGATGAGTCAGCACAAGCTGGTCCATCTCGAGGACGTGGGAGGCCTTCTATTCCGCAAATAAATGTAAAAGTTGAAATTCCTGATGAGCACAGAGAGTCTGACTTGGCCGAAAATAATGATAATGTTGATGATACCGAAAACAGTGTGTCAGCAGAGACGGAAAATAATGTTTCTGAAGCTACCGGATCTGATACTAAAATAGCCGAGAGAATTATGGGCGTAACTCTTTATCATGGAGAAATGGCGTATTTAATAAAGTGGGCAGGATTAGATGAAGCTGATTTAGTCACTTCTACACAGGCTAGTTTAATATGCCCACGTTTGATTATCAAGTTCTTTGAAAACAAAATTAATTGGCGATAAGGACGACAAGGGTCCAAAAAAATAAATTATATTTTATTTAAAATCCTTTTCAATTATTTTATTTTTTGATTATTTTTGACAGTTTGCCTTATAAAAAAAAATATCAGTTTGTTAATTATAAAAACTTAAATGTTAGTAACTAAATATAATTTCATAAAATTGTATTTTTTTTCTATATTAGATTAGTTAAATTTTAAAATAGTTATTTTAAAATTTGTTTATGTTGGTAACTAACTTATTCATTACGAAATTTTTCATCATTTAATTGTTTAAATTATAATGTCATAGTGAAATGTTTTATTTTAAAGTCAAAATTAATATGTTAATTTAAATTTATTTAGTTACTTTCCATTGTATTTAAATGTTAGGTTTAAACCAGAGACTGGAACCTTACCGAAAAGAACGGTTTTAGAATCGGAACCTTTTGAATGTGGCCGAACGTTTGGTCACATTGTCCCAAAAGCCAACACATTTGGACACATAAAATAAAATTTATTTTTTATTTTTACTGGTAAATCGGAGAACGTTTGGGTACACAATACACATATTATACAAGACACGTTTGGGTACACTTTATAACGCTGCACATGAATTGCGTCCCGAAATCCCTTTTCCGCATGAATTGCGTCCTAAAGATATTTAACGACTACACTAATTGCGTCCCAACCATATTTAACAACTACCCGAATTGCGTCCCAACGTAAAAACATAATTTTCCTTCTCTCTTTTTAGAAACTCAGATTTGAGATGTGAAAATGCTTTTATATAAGTATCTATATTTTTATTAGGAAGTAAAAAAAATACTAGTGGTATATAATTATTATTTTTCAAGCCATGGACTGTAAAAAATTGTGTAAACAGTTTTGGGGAACTTTTAAAAGTTCCATCCACAAATATTGTATCAACTTCACTTAAAAAATGTAAATTAGTAATTGTTGAAAAAATGATTATATTATTTTCGTTGCCATTCACAAATAAAAAATTTTCATCTCTGTTAGTCTGAATATTTTCATTCAATAAAATATTGTGTAAATCAGGTAAGTTATCTGGAAGTTTTGGAATTGTCGGTGACCGAGTGTGGTGTATATTATTACGAATCAAGGTTAAATCATAAGTTGTCAATGTTGGAATGTCTTTTGATAAAGCTCCATGAATAAGTTTTGATGGTTTATCATAAAGTTCTTCTACCTACAGCCTTTCTCTTTAAATTATTACTTAATTGTTGTCTATTAAATACTTCAACAGAATCTTTAATATGATTATGATCATTTGCACGTTCGATAATCTCATTTTCATTATTTAATTTAATGTATGACTTACACGTCTTTGTACAGCAGCTCCAACGTTGAACATCATTTTTTAATGTTTTATGATACCGAAATTTGTATCCATCAATATTAAATAATGTTTTATTTTTTTCGCTTAAAATCACCGAAGTCATTTTATAGTGTTTTTAGAGTTTAAGTTTTATTTAACAGAGAATGAAGGTTACACAAACGTTTACACCAACAACACGATCGAAATCGAACTAAAATTATTATAGGCTTTACAGTACGTTTATCGTTCATGCAATCGTTTAAACAAAACCGGACGCAATTCATGCAGTAGATTAGATAATGCCGGACGCAATTCGTGTGTAGCCCTTTATAAACACGTGATCTACAATTGTGGCATACTCATTTACTTTATCTCCATAAGATTTTAATAACATTTTTGTAATGAATGACCGAATATTTTAATATAATATGAAAAAATAAAATAAATAAAATATTTAGTGTAAAAAATTAAATAATACACATTTTTGGGAGCCCGTGTATTCTGGGTAACGCTAATAGGCTCAAAAAAATAAAAGTAAAAAATGTGCACCTAAACGTTGATACCCAAAAATAGTATTATTTTAAAAATATTATGTTACCCAAACGTTGTATTGATTTTCGAGGTCTGAAAAAAAGTGTACCTAAACGTGTGTTCCCAATTGTTCTCCCGAATCTCGGGTAAAAATATCGTTTTGTGACCAAACGTGTTACGGCCTTTTGAATATTGGGAACCGAAACCTTACCGGAACCCTTATTAAAAATTTATTTAAAAATCTGAACCTAACCGGAACTGATACTTCACTTTACAAATTTTTGTACATATGTGTAAAACCAAATTAGTCACCGAATTTTACATTTTTTAAGAACCGAAAAGAAACCAAAATCTTTATTATTTTTTTTTTTTTAATGACCACAAAGAAACCGTAACCTTAATTTTGGTTTTTCTGGGAACCGAACTGGAATCGAAATTTTAATTTTTCTGAAAACCGAACCGGAACCGGCACCGTAAAAATCATCAAGGTTCCAGTCCCTGGTTTAAACATTCAATACTTGTTTTATTTTAAACATTAAAGCATTTTTCACAATATTATTTTACCTTTTATTATAACTTATTATTAAAAGTTAGAACTAATAAAATATTTTGAGAATTCCCATTTAAAAACTTCTATTTCAATTTTAATATGACCAAGTACCTATCTCGAGTAACAATTGTTAATAATTTAGGTTCATACATGGTTTACAATCATATATAAAATAGCGGTGCTGCATTGCGTTCAAATCTTATTCCAAACACGGTCTAATCAGTGTTTTGCATACCGAATTTAACATGGGGTGCACTGGGTTCCACAAAAGTGAGAATTCAGTGTTGGGACGGTTGTAAGGTTCATTTATTGACGGTTCCACTATACTGACTTCCTAGTGGAACAAGCAGTATCTCCAATAATTGAATTGTTGGGAAAATGAATTTTTCGATTTCTTTGTTTTTCACCATAAAATCATTTTTACCCACTTTTTTTAAAATTAATTATTAGTGATAGGCATCCTTGATTTTTTGAATATTTTTTTTTGTACTTGGATCATTATTTTTGTTTTTTTTTTTCATTCTTAAGGAGATACTGCATTTTTATCTAGTATTATCATGTATTAAAAGAAAAATTAACTCTAAAAATGCAGTATCTCCATAAGGAAACTTTTTATTATAATTATAGATGGTACACATTCATATATGAATTAAAATTTAAAACTATTACCAGAATTAGTGTACAATGCACATTCCACCTATTGAAATATCATACTAATAATTAAAATAAAATAATGTTAATTGCATTAGTATGTTTATTTTAGTAAATTTAATTATTCAAATTAAAAAAAAGACAAATAAAATATCTATAAATATTATAAAACAGCAAATACATAGTTATTTGAAACTTTTGTATAGACATCACATAAAAACAATTAAATTATCATATAATAAAAAAAAGTCACTTCTTGTTTACAATAAATGTTTCGAATAAATAACCATTTCAGTCTTTTGAATGGACTTAGAAAATAACTTAACGGGTATGAAATAAAAAAAAACAAATATAAAATCTAAATATCATAAAAATAACATTTTAAATAAATAGATAACCATTTCAGTTTTTTGAATGGACTTAGAAAATAACTTAACAGGTATGAAATAAAAAAAAACAAATATAAAATCTAAATATTATAAAAATAATATTTTAAATAAATAGATAACCATTTCAGTCTTTTGAATGGACCTATTTTATGACCTATATGCACACTATTTAATAGTTATACATTAAAAAAAAATGTATATTTTATTTGGAATAAATAATCATTTCAGACCTTTGAATAGACTTAAATCACATAAAAACAACTTATTAGTTATATATAAAAAAGGAACATCTTATTTAGAATAAAAATTTTGAGTAAATAACAATTTCAGTCTTTGAATAGACCAGATAGATAAAAATGAATTACTTAAATACAATTAATTAAAAAGGATTAGGTAATTACCTAACTAAGATAATTTTTTATAAAACAATTTAATATATTTTGTTTGAGAATCACATATTTATTTTAAATGAAGGTCTAATGGTGTTTTACAGTCAAATTCTTCCAGAATGTTTTTCGGTTCTCTGGAAGAACCTCTTTTAATTTTACAAGAATGTCATTCTTCTTATCAAATTCAATACTACATGGAACAGTCTTGGCAAGTGACAATTTAGTTTTTGAAAGATGAGTTTTCTTTAGAGAGTCTAATACCTTGTATTGATTATCAGAAATATCTGTCTTATAAAATAAATTAAAATTGCCTCTTTCAGCTCTAATAGCAACAATATCTTTCAGTAAAACTCTATTTGCTTTTTTGTTAATTTTTGATACCATTTCATTGACTTCCCATAAAAAAAGTCATTTATTTCCAATTGTTTTACTATTATATTACCAGTTTTTTTGGCACTTTTAATGGAGTCAGCAAAGTCTTTAAAATCATAAGTTTTCTTTTGTTTTTTCAATGACGATTCCACTTGGTGGTGGAAATTATCAGCACTCATAAAGGTATGCCCTGGCTCAAAAAAATATAAATCAATTATATTTGTTGATATTTTATCAGCATTTATTAAAAATATCAAGAAGCTCAATAATGTCCAGTTTTTGTTTTGGCTTGAAAAATTGTCAAGCCATATCACAATGTGTTGAACATCTCTTAACTGTGTAAAAAATGCAAAATATGTGCTAATTATGTCTTCTTTATTTCTTCCAGTGATCGCCTCATGCCAAATACAAGAAACTGTGTTTTGTTTACATTTTTCACCAAGAGGTACAAAACTCTCATGATAAGCTGTCAGTCTACGAACAAATATTACCTTTTTAAAACAATCTACTCTAGGCAACATAATTATTTTCTGTAAATCTGCAGAGTAATATACTGTATCAGAATCAGGAGTTGGTTTTGAAGATTTTTCTGCATGTTGTTGATACAATGCTCTTGATTTCTTATAATGAACAGTGTGTTCTTTTTTGGTTGTACATATTTCACAGTTTGATTGCATATTTTCCTCAGTGTGGTCGTGTAATCTAAATGATTCGCATACTTCACACTCTTCATGGCCAAGGGTTGCGAATGAAATATTTTTTTCTTTGACCTTAAACCTATAGAACTCATAAGATATTTGAATATTTGGATATTTTTCTATGAAATCCGAGTGCATAAGTGTTATGTTTATGTCACTAGGAAGATATCATACATTTGGGGCATGTTCCCTGCGGTAATGTGAAATAGTTGGATGGAAAAGTTCGATATGAGTACTAACTAAATCATGTGTTTCAATACTGTTGTACTCAGAACTTGGTCTATTACCGTCATATGTGTTATGCAAGATATCAAATATCACTCTGTCATTATTTTTTTTATAACCTAAAGTTGTAAGGAAAAAAACTCTACAAACTTTTGTAACAGTTGAATTATTATCAGTTAAATGATATTCAAAAGAATTATTTCTTTGTTAAATTACAATAATATGTTATAATAGATGTACCTACAATGTTTGGCTTATATTTTATTTTATTTCAAATACTTTTAAGTTTTACCTGCAGGTTTGAAATTTTTCATCAGCTCTGCGATTTGTTGTCATGGTACTAAAGTTGAGCTAATTGAAAATGTGTATATTTGAAAAAATGCATATAAAAATTTGTGTTTACTGATAAATGATAGTAATAGTTGACACAAATATTAAAATAATGATAACCACATAATAATTGAATTTAGTACCAGGGTTAGGTCTGTCTATCTGACAAATCTCAATAAATGATTTTAACCAAAACATTTGGTAAATGGCCTGTGTGACAGTCATACAACTGTCTAGACACGAGTATTCACTGATAATAAAATTAAGTGGACATACTGCAAATCCGTTTTAGATAAGAAATATGCAGTATTTACATTGAGAAATTATTATACTAGTAAAATAAGCAGTATCTCCATTGGATATACTGCTTTATTCTCTAGGAAATGCTATATGCATGCACATACTGTGTATTTCCCTAGTATTTGACAATAATTTGGTCGATATGTCATTTTTTTTTTATAGGCATTTTTAGTGGAGTTACGTTGTTTTTCATAAGGAAAAAAAGAAGCGGAATTATGCAATTATGCTGAGTATGAAATAACCTCAAATTTGGAAATTTGGCACTTACTGCTTATTCCACTAGGAGGGCAATATAGTGCAAATTCGGTGTTGAGACGGTTGTACAACCTATTTATTAACCGTTCCACAAAAGTTAAAATGTAGTGACCAGATGGCGGCATTTGGTTTGTTGGTGGGGGTTATTTAAGTATCATAAATCATTAGTTTTGTAATTATGTTTTTGAATAATACAATTTAACTATATGATTTAAATTTGAAAAAACAATGTTTATAATATAGGTATAGGTATAGGTATATTAATTTTTTTAAAAAAATACAATAATTCAATTAGAAATAGAAATAACCCCCCCCCCCCCCCCCTTCAAATTAAGAATATTATTTTTTTTTAATCACTGCCATCCACCTCATTTGCTATTGTCTTTCATGGAATTCAAATTTAATACTTACATTTATAACAGTGACTAATTCAATGGTGAGATACACTCGATAAATAGTGTAAAGAAGAACTGTAATACAGATTTACCATTTTTTTATTATTTGAAAAAGTATAATTTTTAAAATAATATAAGTAACAAAATAATATTACAAAATCTTTTTTTTATTCTTGTATATGCTTATCCCAGCTTATGAAATTTAAATATAAAAAAACTATAAACTATTCCAGTGATTGTTTCTGTAAGTTTTTTTGATGTTGATATTGACGGCAATGTTTCAACATATTTGAAATGATTTCTTTAAATACATTGTTGTCTTGTGAGGTATTTATTCAACCAGACAGTAATTCTAAAATACATAATCAAATAAATTGATGGTGATTAAAACTTAAATAGGTGAACAAAATGTAAAGGAAGTAATATTATTGTAAAAAAAATATATAAACAATATAGGTAGGGACATATGTAAACCATATCTTTGGATCTGAAAAGGAATAATCTATTAGCAGGTTGTAAGCAATAATAGTAAGTAGGTGGAAAATACACTTAGAAGTAACTCGATATAAATGATAGATTATTGAAAAAAAAGCGATAAATAAGTGTTTGTTGAATAACTGAATAGTACCTATCGTAACATACAAACATGACCTATACAATACAGTAGTATATAGGTATTATAATAGGTACTTAAAGAAATTATGCTATAGCCTAAAATCATATTAATATATAATATACAATTTATAGCCTTATTAAGAATACCTTCAGTCTAGTCTCGACCTTCTACCTGCGCCGACGTATATCGCTCGTTAGCTTATACGCGGCAAGGTTACTGGTGTTACGGAAATCAAATATTTAGGCGCCAGAGTTAGGCTGACATTCGACAGCGTCACTAACGCCAATGTTTGTCTCTCAGATAACCAACTTAAGAGTAATGGCTTTACTGCTTCGATTCCTTCTACACTTATATACATACCTTGGCGTTATTCGGCTGGACCAGTCGATATCAGAATCGGATTTCTTTGATAGTCTAGATCCAGACCACCGCGTTGCTTCTTTTCGTCGCATTATCCCACATCAAACTAACGATAGCTCGCGTACATTCAATCTAGTAGAATTAAAATTCTTTTCACCTTCTCTTCCTGATTTTATTTCAATTTACAAAGTACGCATCAAGGTTTCACCTAGTATAAGATCACCTGTTCAATGCTCCAATTGCCTAAGATTTGGCCACACAGGAAGAGTCTGCCGCAGTAAACCCAGGTGCTCACATTGCTCTGAAGCCAACCATAACCTCTTATCGTGCCCCACGGCTACCTCCACGGATCCAACCTGCTTCTACTGCAAGGTGTCGTATATTGTAGACAGTCGTCAAAATAATAATATTTAATATGTATGTTGTAAGGGTGGGGATATTTTAAAATTATAAATTATTGAAGTAGGTCGGGCCAGCGAAGTAAGATGTGGTGAGGCGACAATAATATTTTCTATATAACGCCGCCGTAAGCGCAGGCATGAGGAGTCCGGTCGTCGCTGGTGTTCGCGGCGAGGACGCGGCTATGACGGCCGCCCGTGTGGCGGTCGTGGTACGGGCTAAGTATTTTGAACAGTAAAATTAGTTAATATGTTTGTTTTATATTTTAATAAAAGTGTTTCCGACCAAAAGTTATTTTGTTCTGTTTGAGTAGTCACACAATTTTACCGTACTTTTGAATCTGATCTGAAACCGATTAATTTATGGTCGTTGAGGATTCTAAAGTTTAAACGGTGAAGGTAGTCCTACGTTAGTTGTATTCTTTCAATCCGATCTGAAACCGGTTAATTTATGGTCGTTGAGGATTGAAGGTCTAAACAAGTAAGGTAGCGATATCGATATATTGAGAACCAAATTGAAACCGGTTAATTTATGGTCTTTTGGTTACTCAATTGTCGGTAAAGGTATATCACTGAAAAGTGCATATACGACAAAGGGCAGCCACATCTCATCAGACAGGAACTGTCCAGAGTGGATCAAGCAGAAGAAAATCAAGAAAATTATGGCTGTCAAAAATTTATCCTACCCAGAAGCTGTCCAATTCAATAATAATAACCTTGTAAGTAGAGCTCGCACTTTTTCTCAGGTTGTCTGACAGTAACGCCCCCACAGCAATTCACCGTAACCTCATCAGTCTTCCCCCTCATTTCCTGATTTAAATTATAATAATAATTTAACAAACCACCAAAAAAAAAAGAGGAAAAATAACAACAATCAAGGATCTTCAGCTTTCCCTCGGCCCCCAATTACCATCTTCTCCCCATCAGCACCTAATGGCACTTTCCCAACTTATGTTGAGTCCCAAAAAAAACGGTAACTCTCGAGATCTCCTAGAAAGCTCAGCTCCCGCACCACTCCTATCAGAGGTGGCTAAGGCCTTGTTGAGTCTCATTGCCAATGTTATTTCTAATAATCAGGAACGTATTTCTCCCGAAACGCTATTCAATTTAATTGAGTCTTCTCTTGTCAATTTCTTATGCAATCTGATCTTAGGATCGGATTCCTAGTTGTTTTCCATCCTCATGCCTAGTATCAACATTACAATGAACTCTCTCCTCAATATCCTTCAATGGAATACCAGGAGCCTTCCTGCACGATTAATTGATATTCCACATATACTTTCATCTAATTCTGTTTCAGTTGCTAGTTTCAGTCTAGTTAAGAGACGATAGACATGATGGCTATGGTGGCGTAGCCATTGCCATTAAAAATTCCTTCAAGTTTCGCGTCTTAGACATCGACCCTGAATTATATCGGTCACTTGCTAGCCATAACATTAACCTAGTGGGAGCGAAAATCCTATTTAACAATAACCCGGGACCGGATATCTGGTCTTGCTACATCCTCCCTCATTGTAACATACCTCAAACTGTGGTGAACAATATATTCAGTGTCATGTCAAACTATTGCATATTTGGTGGCGAACTCAATGGTCATCACTCATGTTGGGGCTCCAACAGAAATGATCACCAAGGTTGTCTCATCCACTCAACTATCGAGAACCTACAACTGTGTGTGTTTAATAATGGGTCTCCCACTCGCCTTAATCGCCCTCCTTTTCCGGACACGGTCGTTGATATTTCTGTTTCCTCTCCAAACCTCCTGCTAACTAATTAATGGGAAGTCCTTGACTGCCCGCATGGCAGTGATCGATACCCTATAATAATAAGATTACCTTACTCTCAGGTTCCGCCCAATAGCCTCGTTCCCAAGGTTCAACAGACTCATAAGTTTAACTTCAATAAAGCTGATTGGCCACTTTTTTCCTCTCTGGTCGAAACTCGCATCCCTCTCAGGTTTCCTGAGGATCCAATAGAGGCGTACGCTTCTCTTACAGATATAATCATCAGTTCAGCTAACTCAAGCATTCCCAACTCTAAACCCACACTCCACGATAGGGCCTCCCCCATCTGGTGGAATGATAATTGCACTGCCACAGTCAAAGCTAGATCAACTGCATTTCGGTTATTTAGACAGTCTAAAACTGTTGCCAATTTCCTTAAATACAAAAATCAATGCACTATAACTTGGAGATTACTCAACTCGCCAAATTATCAGCTTAGAGAGAATTCACATCCACTCTCAACCCGAGTACTCCTATTTCAACCTTTTGGTCTACAGCCAAAAAATTCAGACAAATGATCTCTCCCACCTCTTCAGCCGCTAATGAAGATTGGTTTGATAATTTCTGTTCAAAAGTCGCCCCAGTTTATGTCCCTATGTTTAATGAAGTTGAGTACATTCAATGTGCTAATGCAAGAGCCCAGGTAGAGGACCACACCCTAACGAAGCCTTTTTTATTGATCGAGCTACTTAATGCTATCTACTCTAGAAAATCTTCTGCTTCTGGGTTAGACTCTATTTCTCCTATCCTCATTAAAAACCTGCCGGATAGAGCAATCAGCTGTTTACTAGATATACTTAACAACCTATTTCTTAACCTTAAGATCCCATCTTCTTGGCGGCAGTTCAAGGTTATCCCCATTCCTAAGAAAAACACCAACTTGGCTTCTTACAGACCTATAGCCCTCTTCAACGCTTGGCAAAATAACGGAGCATATTATAAAAACTAGGTTGGATTGGTGGGTTGAACATCTGTCAATCCTACCCGAAAAACTTTTCGGTTTTCGTAAAGACCGTGGCACCTTGGAGTGCCTGTCCTGTTTGGTTGGTCCTATCTACAATGCTTTCAATAGCCGCGGTTTCCTAACCACTGCTTTTATTGATATCCGAAGTGCATATGATCCCGTCCATTTTCCTACATTACTTGCTATACTACACTCATATAGCGTACCTGCTTCCCTGGTTCATTTTATAGGTCTCCTGCTATTTTCACGAGAACTAACTTTTATCTCCCCTTCGGGGTCTCAATCATGTCGAACAACACACACAGGGTTACCTCAAGGCAGTTGTCTCAGCCCTCTACTATTTAACATATACATATCTGTTATCGCGCTCGCCCTGGAAGAAGCTAACATCCCGTACATGAGGTACGCGGATGACTTACTTATATTTCACTTCCATAAAGATTTAAATCAAGCTTCATTTCTCCTCAACCACGCTCTGTCAATCCTGACTAGTAATTTGAATAAGCTGCATTTCTCCGTAGCAACTCAAAAATGCAAAGTAGTTATTTTCACAAGTAACGTCGATTTGCTCCTCCTCAATTTTTTTTAGATGGTGACATACTGCCTGTAGTTTCTGATATTAAATACTTGGGTCTTATTCTGGACAGTAATCTCCGATGGAAGGCACACTTATTTCAGTTAACTGCTTTTGCCCAAAAATGGAAAAATCTGTTAAGGTCTTTAGCCGGTAGTTGGTGGGGTTCACACCCTTCTTATCTACTACAAATTTACAAGTCCATTATTAGAGCTAAGATCGAATACGGTTGTTGTTTTTTTGGTTCCGCCGCCTTGTCACACCACAAGAAACTAAATTCCCTACAGGCTAGCTGTCTACGCACTGAGCTCGGGTCGCTAAAGTCAACTCCTATCTCTGTACTGAATGTTGAGTCCTCCTGCCCCCCACTTCCAATCCGTTATCATTGGCTTACTGGTAAATTTATATTAAAATGCTTATATTTTTCAAACTCTCCAATAATCGATTTATTTAACTCGATTAACATCAAATGGAGATTCGTTAGAAGGTTCTTACCGTTACTCGCATTCATGACTCAAGCTTTCTCGTCGGTTTTTCCACATGTATACAAAGTACACAAACAACCTTTATATGACATAAGCTTTGATGCACTGACTCTCACCCCAGAAGTTACGGTGTCACCCGATTTCCTGGGCTACACACCTTATAATTTACGCCTGATGTCCCCTTGCATAAATAACAACCTATTCAGACAGTTTATTGCTGAAAACTTTAATTCGTGTACCTTGATTTTTACGGATAGGTCAGTCACACAAACAGGAGCTGCTTTTGCTTACTGTCTCCCAGAATTACATTTACAGTCATCCTCCAACCTGTCTGCTTTCGTCTCTTCGTTCACGGCTGAATGCTGGGCTATCCTTGAAGCTCTCACATGCATAAGTTTTCTACCCTGCGGAGATTTCCTTATTGTTTCTGATTCTCAAGCTCCTAGCTATCGTCAGTAATCTTTTTCTTTCTAAGTGCTCCCCCATAATTCTAAAAATCCGTTCATTACTACTATCCCTCAAAAGCAGGTCATTCTCCATCTACTTTCTATGGGCTCCAGGGCATATAGGCATAATTGGCAATGAGTACGCTTATTCGTTAGCTGGCTCCACCACCAACAAGTCTTACATGGGCCCACGGTGGTGTCCTTACACAGACTTATTAATTTTGCATCGCACTTATATACGGGAGCTATGGAAGCTGGAATGGGACGCCCTACCAGAGTCCTATGCTTTAGGTTATAGATCTATTTATTCACTTTATGCTCATAATTGTCGAGATATAAGAATTTCATGTTAAAATCTCATTAATAATAAAAAAAAAAAAAAAAACAATACCTACTTTTACTGTAGCACACTTATGTGATATGGTCTCTAAATATTTAAACTAGATAATATTAATATTATAAAATAATGCTCAGTATAGTAGGCCTAAATATATAAAGTACATATTAATATTATATGATATAATATTCAGTATAATAGATATTGGTATTATAACTTATTGGAAAAATGAATTAGGTAGGTGTACGGTACACCGTTTACCTGATAATATGATAATACATTGTATACTTCTTGGGCTTTAAAAGACTTCTTTGTTTTGCCATGGAAAATAAATTGCTGACCAATTTATCTTGTCATACAAAGATCAAATGCTGTTTTAACTACAAGATTTATTGAAGCAGATGCATTTACTTGAAGTGATACATATTTTTTCTGAAAAAAATTCTGTTTGTTATATCACATCATAGTACAGTAAAACCTCCTTATAATGAATCCCCTATAAGATGGAAATCTCCTTACAACAAATATCAGAAATTGTATACTATATAATTACTTATTATACTTAATATAGGTTCTTAACATTTTATGATCATTCTATAAATTATTAGATATAACTCTAGACAACACCCAGCAAATTACAAAGGCTGTCCCGTCATCAGTTATTCGGTTTCTTAAATCAGATTTTATAAAATTAATTTCTGAAAATAGTGACTCGCATGAATAAGTTGAAGAAAAAATAGACAAAACAGCTAATGCTACTATTTTTAAAGTGGAATAATCTTTTGGAATTTCATTCCACACTTTCAAAATCTTGTCCCCTATGTTTACGACCAATTTGCCTATCTCCCTATCACGCTGAATTTATATGGAACCATATGGAAAAAAAAAATCGTTATACTGAGAAATTAATTAGAATAAATTCAGCGTGATAGGGAGATAGGCAAATTGGCAAATATTTTTTTTTTACTTTTAAATTTAAATAAAGATTACAGTGCTGTGTGGGATGTTGTAAATTAGTTATCACCATATAACTTTATCAGTTAGATATTCATAATTTTTTTTCTTTCTATTATAAAAAATGTTAACAGAAGATTAACCACAAATTGTTCTACCTTTAAAAAAAAAAGTTTTTTGTTAAGTTACACTATTTAAAGCCATGAGATTTTATTTTTAAATATTTTTTTTTTTATAATTCAAAGAGTATGGTAAGATAACAAAACTTCTCAGCTCAGACTCGTTTTTTGTATGCATTATGATGTCAAAATCATATGTCATTGAATTCAACTAATTTATAAAAATATAAAACATCTATTACAATGATATACTCGACAAATACTGTATAGCAAAGCGCGGTTCCCACTTGTCCGCTTTTTTTTTATTTCTGCTTTACTTTTTAATTTATTTCTTTTTTTTGTTCAGTAACTCAAACATACAATTTAAATGTTTACAATTGTCTTAAAATTTTACAATTCATATTTTAAATTACACTGACACCCATTATCACATCCACATCTATAATAAGAACTATTATTTTTAAATTCAATTTTTTTCTATTATTTCACTTAAATTTTTTGATCATTTTTGAAGTTAATTATTTTGAGTTATTATAGTATTTTTGAATTTTTCTATGTTATTTAAATCTTTAACATGATATCTCTAATTAAAACATTTAATCAATTTTGTTGTTACATAATAATTCCGATATCATAAACGTTATTTCAACTATAGCAATTCAGACAATTATAATATATTAAATATGACATTTAATTGTAGAATAATTGTATATTTGTAGACAAATATATACATTAATATTACTAAAACTTCCATATTACGATAGGGTGGCCAAATTTAATTTTTGGAAATCCAGGACACCAAAATTCATAAAAAATAGGTAATTTTCTAGTAAGTATATAATTAAATAGGTATTTGTATATAACATTTAGGTATAAATAATATTCAAATTAATAAATTAGATAGGCCATCTTTATTTAATAATATTTAAGTAAATTTGAAATTGATTACAAATTGACATCATACACGATATAAATAATGAACTTTTATGTTAACCAACCATCAATTCAATCTTTAATATTCTCATACATAGCATTTAATTAAAACATTGTTTACTATTCTTCTTGAATGTGAGTTTATTAAAACCTTATGTTGTGAACAAATTTTATAGATATTGTAAGTCGAGTATAGGTTATAATAGTGCTAATGGACTTATTATTTTAAAATGCAAACAAATTTTGTTATTTATTCTAATACTGTATTTTCAATACTGTTGAATTAAGCATTTAACCTAAATTGCTATACAACACATTATAATAAATATTTTTAGGGTAAACTAAAAATAATTAAATCACTGATAATTCATTAAACAACATTTCTCGTAAATAAATTATATATATTTAGTAATTTTGAACATTAGAATACATTCATATTAGTGTAAAATAACCTAATTATTGTACAGAGATGAATACCTTTGGTTTTTTTCAATATCTATATGATTTTCATTCTCATTTGCATGTGTAAATTAAAATTTCTTTATAAAACAATTGATATACAATCAATTGGCTATGAAAATCAAAAATTATTTTAGGAATCATAACTAATTGAATTTTAAAGAAGACTTCTAATCTACATAATACAAGAAACCTATTCTAAATATAATTAATTAAATAATACATGCATATTCCAGATGCTGATCAACTCGCTGATGTCAAAAAAATTGCTAATGTTGGACACTGGAGAAGAATTATAAATCTAATATTAATTATGGTAATAAACAAAAGCTATATTCTTTCTTTTTATGTAGTACATTCTTGCTGTTGAAATTTTATTATATATACTGATAATTTTTCATTGTTATTCATCTTAATAATATTTAAGTAAATTTGAAATTGATTACAAATTGACATCATACACGATATAAATAATGAACTTTTATGTTAACCAACCATCAATTCAATCTTTAATATTCTCATACATAGCATTTAATTAAAACATTGTTTACTATTCATCTTGAATGTGAGTTTATTAAAACCTTATGTTGTGAACAAATTATATAGATATTGTAAGTCGAGTATAGGTTATAATAGTGCTAATGCACTTATTATTTTAAAATGCAAACAAATTTTGTTATTTATTCTAATACTGTATTTTCAATACTGTTGAATTAAGCATATAACCAAAATTGCTATACAACACATTATAATAAATAATTTTAGGGTAAACTAAAAATAATTAAATCACTGATAATTCTTTAAACAACATTTCTCGTAAATAAATTATATATATTTATTCATTTTGAACATTAGAATACATTCATATTAGTGTAAAATAACATATTTATTGTACAGAGATGAATACCTTTGGTTTTTTTCAATATCTATATGATTTTCATTCTCATTTGCATGTGTAAATTAAAATTTCTTTATAAAACAATTGATATACAATCAATTGGCTATGAAAATCAAAAATTATTTTAGGAATCATAACTAATTGAATTTTAAAGAAGACTTTTATCTACATAATACAAGAAACCTATTCTAAATATAATTAATTAAATAATACATGCATATTCCAGATGCTGATCAACTCGCTGATGTCAAAAAAATTGCTAATGTTGGACACTGGAGAAGAATTATAAATCTAATATTAATTATGGTAATAAAGACAAGCTATATTCTTTCTTTTTATGTAATACATTTGTACTGTTAAAATCATATAATATATACTGATAATTTTTCATTGTTATTCATTTTATTAATTTTTAAGTAAATCCAATTTGATTACAAATTCACATCATAAACGATATAAATAATGAGTTTTTCTGTAGACCAGCTATCAATTCAATCTTTAATATTCTCATACATAGCATTTAATTAAAACATTGTTTACTATTCATCTTGAATGTGAGTTTATTAAAACCTTATGTTGTGAACAAATTTTATAGATATTGTAAGTCGAGTATAGGTTATAATAGTGCTAATGGACTTATGATTTTAAAATGCAAACAAATTTTGTTATTTATCTAATACTGTATTTTCAATACTGTTGAATTAAGCATATAACCTAAATTGCTATACAACACATTATAATTAATATTTTTAGGGTAAACTAAAAATAATTAAATCACTGATAATTCATTAAACAACATTTCTCGTAAATAAATTATATATATTTAGTAATTTTGAACATTAGAATACATTCATATTAGTGTAAAATAACCTAATTATTGTACAGAGATGAATACCTTTGGTTTTTTTCAATATCTATATGATTTTCATTCTCATTTGCATGTGTAAATTAAAATTTCTTTATAAAACAATTGATATACAATCAATTGGCTATGAAAATCAAGTTTTTTTAGGAGTCATAACTAATTGAGTTTTAAAAAAGACTTTTTATCTACATATTACAAGAAACCTAATCCAAATTCAATTAATTAAATAATACATGCATATTCCAGATGCTGATCAACTCACTGATGTCAAAAAAATTGCTAATGTTAGACACTGGAGAAGAATTATAAATCTAATATTAATTATGGTAATAAACAAAAGCTATATTCTTTCTTTTTATGTAGTACATTCTTGCTGTTGAAATTTTATTATATATACTGATAATTTTTCAATGTTATTCATCTTAATAATATTTAAGTATATTTGAAATTGATTACAAATTCACATCATACACGATATAAATAATGAACTTTTATGTTAACCAACCATCAACTCAATCTTTAATATTCTCATACATAGCATTTTATTAAAATATTGTTTACTATTCATCTTGAATGTGAGTTTATTAAAACCTTATGTTGTCAACAAATTGTATAGGTATTGTAAGTCGAGTATAGGTTATAATAGTGCTAATGGACTTATTATTTTAAAATGCAAACAAATTTTGTTATTTATTCTAATACTGTATTTTCAATACTGTTGAATTAAGCATTTAACCAAAATTGCTATACAACACATTATAATAAATAATTTTAGGGTAAACTAAAAATAATTAAATCACTGATAATACTTTAAACAACATTTCTCGTAAATAAATTATATTTATTTATTTATTTTGAACATTAGAATACATTCATATTAGTGTAAAATAACCTAATTATTGTACAGAGATGAATACCTTTGGTTTTTTTCAATATCTATATGATTTTCATTCTCATTTGCATGTGTAAATTAAAATTTCTTTATAAAACAATTGATATACAATCAATTGGCTATGAAAATCAAAAATTATTTTAGGAATCATAAGTAATTGAATTTTAAAGAAGACTCTTTATCTACATAATACAAGAAACCTATTCTAAATATAATTAATTAAATAATACATGCATATTCCAGATGCTGATCAACTCGCTGATGTCAAAAAAATTGCTAATGTTGGACACTGGAGAAGAATTATAAATCTAATATTAATTATGGTAATAAACAAAAGCTATATTCTTTCTTTTTATGTAGAACATTCTTGCTGTTGAAATTTTATTATATATACTGATAATTTTTCAATGTTATTCATCTTAATAATATTTAAGTATATTTGAAATTGATTACAAATTCACATCATACACGATATAAATAATGAACTTTTATGTTAACCAACCATCAATTCAATCTTTAATATTCTCATACATAGCATTTAATTAAAACATTGTTTACTATTCTTCTTGAATGTGAGTTTATTAAAACCTTATGTTGTGAACAAATTTTATAGATATTGTAAGTCGAGTATAGGTTATAATAGTGCTAATGGACTTATTATTTTAAAATGCAAACAAATTTTGTTATTTATTCTAATACTGTATTTTCAATACTGTTGAATTAAGCATATAACCTAAATTGCTATACAACACATTATAATAAATATTTTTAGGGTAAACTAAAAATAATTAAATCACTGATAATTCATTAAACAACATTTCTCGTAAATAAATTATATATAATTAGTAATTTTGAACATTAGAATACATTCATATTAGTGTAAAATAACATATTTATTGTACAGAGATGAATACCTTTGGTTTTTTTCAATATCTATATGATTTTCATTCTCATTTGCATGTGTAAATTAAAATTTCTTTATAAAACAATTGATATACAATCAATTGGCTATGAAAATCAAAAATTATTTTAGGAATCATAACTAATTGAATTTTAAAGAAGACTCTTTATCTACATAATACAAGAAACCTATTCTAAATATAATTAATTAAATAATACATGCATATTCCAGATGCTGATCAACTCGCTGATGTCAAAAAAATTGCTAATGTTGGACACTGGAGAAGAATTATAAATCTAATATTAATTATGGTAATAAACAAAAGCTATATTCTTTCTATTTATGTAGTACATTCTTGCTGTTGAAATTTTATTATATATACTGATAATTTTTCAATGTTATTCATCTTAATAATATTTAAGTATATTTGAAATTGATTACAAATTCACATCATACACGATATAAATAATGAACTTTTATGTTAACCAACCATCAATTCAATCTTTAATATTCTCATACATAGCATTTAATTAAAACACTGTTTACTATTCATCTTGAATGTGAGTTTATTAAAACCTTATGTTGTGAACAAATTTTATGGATATTGTAAGTCGAGTATAGGTTATAATAGTGCTAATGCACTTATTATTTTAAAATGCAAACAAATGTTGTTATTTACTCTAATACTGTATATTCGATACTGTTGAATTAAGCATATAACCAAAATTGCTATACAACACATTATAATAAATAATTTTAGGGTAAACTAAAAATAATTAAATCACTGATAATTCATTAAACAACATTTCTCGTAAATAAATTATATATATTTAGTAATTTTGAACATTAGAATACATTCATATTAGTGTAAAATAACCTAATTATTGTACAGAGATGAATACCTTTGGTTTTTTTCAATATCTATATGATTTTCATTCTCATTTGCATGTGTAAATTAAAATTTCTTTATAAAACAATTGATATACAATCAATTGGCTATGAAAATCAAAAATTATTTTAGGAATCATAACTAATTGAATTTTAAAGAAGACTCTTTATCTACATAATACAAGAAACCTATTCTAAATATAATTAATTAAATAATACATGCATATTCCAGATGCTGATCAACTCGCTGATGTCAAAAAAATTGCTAATGTTGGACACTGGAGAAGAATTATAAATCTAATATTAATTATGGTAATAAACAAAAGCTATATTCTTTCTTTTTATGTAGTACATTCTTGCTGTTGAAATTTTATTATATATACTGATAATTTTTCAATGTTATTCATCTTAATAATATTTAAGTATATTTGAAATTGATTACAAATTCACATCATACACGAAATAAATAATGAACTTTTATGTTAACCAACCATCAATTCAATCTTTAATATTCTCATACATAGCATTTAATTAAAACATTGTTTACTATTCTTTTTGAATGTGAGTTTATTAAAACCTTATGTTGTGAACAAATTTTATAGATATTGTAAGTCGAGTATAGGTTATAATAGTGCTAATGGACTTATTATTTTAAAATGCAAACAAATTTTGTTATTTATTCTAATACTGTATTTTCAATACTGTTGAATTAAGCATATAACCTAAATTGCTATACAACACATTATAATAAATATTTTTAGGGTAAACTAAAAATAATTAAATCACTGATAATTCATTAAACAACATTTCTCGTATATAAATTATATAAATTTAGTAATTTTGAACATTAGAATACATTCATATTAGTGTAAAATAACATAATTATTGTACAGAGATGAAAACCTTTGGTTTTTTTCAATATCTATATTATTTTCATCCTCATTTGCATGTGTAAATTAAAATTTCTTTATAATACAATTGATATACAATCAATTGGCTATGAAAATCAAGTATATTTTAGTCATCATAACTAATTGAATTTTAAAGAAGACTCTTTATCTACATAATACAAGAAACCTATTCTAAATATAATTAATTAAATAATACATGCATATTCCAGATGCTGATCAACTCGCTGATGTCAAAAAAATTGCTAATCTTGGACACTGGAGAAGAATTATAAATCTAATATTAATCATGGTAATAAACAAAAGCTATATTCTTTCTATTTATGTAGTACATTCTTGCTGTTGAAATTTTATTATATATACTGATAATTTTTCAATGTTATTCATCTTAATAATTTTTAAGTAAATTTAATTTGATTACAAATTCACATCATACACGATATAAATAATGAGTTTTTCTGTAGATCAGGGATCAATTCAATCTCTGATATTCTCATACATAGCATATAATTTAAACATTGTTATTATTCATCTTGAATGTGAGATTATTACAACCTTACGTTGTGAACAAATTTCATAGATATTGTAAGTCGAGTATAGGTTATAATAGTGCTAATGCACTTATTATTTTAAAGTGCAAACAAATTTTGTTATTTACTCTAATACTGTATATTCGATACTGTTGAATTAAGCATATAACCAAAATTGCTATACAACACATTATAATAAATAATTTTAGAGTAAACTAAAAATAATTAAATCACTGATAATACTTTAAACAACATTTCTCGTAAATAAATTATATTTATTTATTTATTTTGAACATTAGAATACATTCATATTAGTGTAAAATAACCTAATTATTGTACAGAGATGAATACCTTTGGTTTTTTTCAATATCTATATGATTTTCATTCTCATTTGCATGTGTAAATTAAAATTTCTTTATAAAACAATTGATATACAATCAATTGGCTATGAAAATCAAAAATTATTTTAGGAATCATAACTAATTGAATTTTAAAGAAGACTTCTAATCTACATAATACAAGAAACCTATTCTAAATATAATTAATTAAATAATACATGCATATTCCAGATGCTGATCAACTCGCTGATGTCAAAAAAATTGCTAATGTTGGACACTGGAGAAGAATTATAAATCTAATATTAATTATGGTAATAAACAAAAGCTATATTCTTTCTTTTTATGTAGTACATTCTTGCTGTTGAAATTTTATTATATATACTGATAATTTTTCAATGTTATTCATCTTAATAATATTTAAGTATATTTGAAATTGATTACAAATTCACATCATACACTATATAAATAATGAACTTTTATGTTAACCAACCATCAATTCAATCTTTAATATTCTCATACATAGCATTTAATTAAAACATTGTTTACTATTCTTCTTGAATGTGAGTTTATTAAAACCTTATGTTGTGAACAAATTTTATAGATATTGTAAGTCGAGTATAGGTTATAATAGTGCTAATGGACTTATTATTTTAAAATGCAAACAAATTTTGTTATTTATTCTAATACTGTATTTTCAATACTGTTGAATTAAGCATTTAACCTAAATTGCTATACAACACATTATAATAAATATTTTTAGGGTAAACTAAAAATAATTAAATCACTGATAATTCATTAAACAACATTTCTCGTAAATAAATTATATATATTTAGTAATTTTGAACATTAGAATACATTCATATTAGTGTAAAATAACCTAATTATTGTACAGAGATGAATACCTTTGGTTTTTTTCAATATCTATATGATTTTCATTCTCATTTGCATGTGTAAATTAAAATTTCTTTATAAAACAATTGATATACAATCAATTGGCTATGAAAATCAAAAATTATTTTAGGAATCATAAGTAATTGAATTTTAAAGAAGACTCTTTATCTACATAATACAAGAAACCTATTCTAAATATAATTAATTAAATAATACATGCATATTCCAGATGCTGATCAACTCGCTGATGTCAAAAAAATTGCTAATCTTGACACTGGAGAAGAATTATAAATCTAATATTAATTATGGTAATAAACAAAAGCTATATTCTTTCTTTTTATGTAGTACATTCTCGCTGTTGAAATTTTATTATATATACTGATAATTTTTCAATGTTATTCATCATAATAATATTTAAGTATATTTGAAATTGATTACAAATTCACATCATACACGATATAAATAATGAACTTTTATGTTAACCAACCATCAATTCAATCTTTAATATTCTCATACATAGCATTTAATTAAAACATTGTTTACTATTCTTCTTGAATGTGAGTTTATTAAAACCTTATGTTGTGAACAAATTTTATAGATATTGTAAGTCGAGTATAGGTTATAATAGTGCTAATGGACTTATTATTTTAAAATGCAAACAAATTTTGTTATTTATTCTAATACTGTATTTTCAATACTGTTGAATTAAGCATATAACCTAAATTGCTATACAACACATTATAATAAATATTTTTAGGGTAAACTAAAAATAATTAAATCACTGATAATTCATTAAACAACATTTCTCGTAAATAAATTATATATATTTAGTAATTTTGAACATTAGAATACATTCATATTAGTGTAAAATAACCTAATTATTGTACAGAGATGAATAACTTTGGTTTTTTTCAATATCTATATGATTTTCATTCTCATTTGCATGTGTAAATTAAAATTTCTTTATAAAACAATTGATATACAATCAATTGGCTATGAAAATCAAAAATTATTTTAGGAATCATAAGTAATTGAATTTTAAAGAAGACTCTTTATCTACATAATACAAGAAACCTATTCTAAATATAATTAATTAAATAATACATGCATATTCCAGATGCTGATCAACTCGCTGATGTCAAAAAAATTGCTAATCTTGGACACTGGAGAAGAATTATAAATCTAATATTAATCATGGTAATAAACAAAAGCTATATTCTTTCTATTTATGTAGTACATTCTTGCTGTTGAAATTTTATTATATATACTGATAATTTTTCAATGTTATTCATCTTAATAATATTTAAGTATATTTGAAATTGATTACAAATTCACATCATACACGATATAAATAATGAACTTTTATGTTAACCAACCATCAATTCAATCTTTAATATTCTCATACATAGCATTTTATTAAAATATTGTTTACTATTCATCTTGAATGTGAGTTTATTAAAACCTTATGTTGTCAACAAATTGTATAGGTATTGTAAGTCGAGTATAGGTTATAATAGTGCTAATGGACTTATTATTTTAAAATGCAAACAAATTTTGTTATTTATTCTAATACTGTATTTTCAATACTGTTGAATTAAGCATTTAACCTAAATTGCTATACAACACATTATAATAAATATTTTTAGGGTAAACTAAAAATAATTAAATCACTGATAATTCATTAAACAACATTTCTCGTAAATAAATTATATATATTTAGTAATTTTGAACATTAGAATACATTCATATTAGTGTAAAATAACCTAATTATTGTACAGAGATGAATACCTTTGGTTTTTTTCAATATCTATATGATTTTCATTCTCATTTACATGTGTAAATTAAAATTTCTTTATAAAACAATTGATATACAATCAATTGGCTATGAAAATCAAAAATTATTTTAGGAATCATAAGTAATTGAATTTTAAAGAAGACTCTTTATCTACATAATTCAAGAAACCTATTCTAAATATAATTAATTAAATAATACATGCATATTCCAGATGCTGATCAACTCGCTGATGTCAAAAAAATTGCTAATGTTGGACACTGGAGAAGAATTATAAATCTAATATTAATTATGGTAATAAACAAAAGCTATATTCTTTCTTTTTATGTAGTACATTCTTGCTGTTGAAATTTTATTATATAGACTGATAATTTTTCAATGTTATTCATCTTAATAATATTTAAGTATATTTGAAATTGATTACAAATTCACATCTTACACGATATAAATAATGAACTTTTATGTTAACCAACCATCAACTCAATCTTTAATATTCTCATACATAGCATTTTATTAAAATATTGTTTACTATTCATCTTGAATGTGAGTTTATTAAAACCTTATGTTGTCAACAAATTTTATAGGTATTGTAAGTCGAGTATAGGTTATAATAGTGCTAATGCACTTATTATTTTAAAGTGCAAACAAGTTTTGTTATTTACTCTAATACTGTATATTCGATACTGTTGAATTAAGCATATAACCAAAATTGCTATACAACACATTGTAATTAATAATATTAGGATATACTAAAAATTATTAGATCACTGATAATTCTTTAAAGAACATTTCTTCTAAACAAATTATATATATTGATTAATTTTGAACATAAGAATATTGCATTCATAATAGTCATAAATAACATAATTATTGGACAAAGATGAAAACCTTTGGATATTTTCAATATTTATATTATTTTATATTCTCATTTGCATGTGTAAATTATAAATCCTTTGTAAAACAATTTATATACAAAATCAATCAATGAGCTATGAAAATCAAGTTTATTTTTGGAATCATAACTTATTGAACTTTTAAAGAAGATTCTTTATCTACATATTACAAGAAACTTAATGCAAATAAAATTAATTATACAATTCATTCATATTCCAGATGCTGATCAACTCGCTGATGTCAAAAAAATTGCTAATGTTGGACACTGGAGAAGAATTATAAATCTAATATTAATTATGGTAATAAACAAAAGCTATATTCTTTCTATTTATGTAGTACATTCTTGCTGTTGAAATTTTATTATATATACTGATAATTTTTCAATGTTATTCATCATAATAATATTTAAGTATATTTGAAATTGATTACAAATTCACATCATACACGATATAAATAATGAACTTTTATGTTAACCAACCATCAATTCAATCTTTAATATTCTCATACATAGCATTTAATTAAAACATTGTTTACTATTCGTCTTGAATGTGAGTTTATTAAAACCTTATGTTGTGAACAAATTTTATAGATATTGTAAGTCGAGTATAGGTTATAATAGTGCTAATGGACTTATTATTTTAAAATGCAAACAAATTTTGTTATTTATTCTAATACTGTATTTTCAATACTGTTGAATTAAGCATTTAACCTAAATTGCTATACAACACATTATAATAAATATTTTTAGGGTAAACTAAAAATAATTAAATCACTGATAATTAATTAAACAACATTTCTCGTAAATAAATTATATATATTTAGTAATTTTGAACATTAGATTACATTCATATTAGTGTAAAATAACATAATTATTGTACAGAGATGAATACCTTTGGTTTTTTTCAATATCTATATGATTTTCATTCTCATTTGCATGTGTAAATTAAAATTTTTTTTATAAAACAAGTGATATACAATCAATTGGCTATGAAAATCAAAAATTATTTTAGGAATCATAACTAATTGAATTTTAAAGAAGACTTCTAATCTACATAATACAAGAAACCTATTCTAAATATAATTAATTAAATAATACATGCATATTCCAGATGCTGATCAACTCGCTGATGTCAAAAAAATTGCTAATGTTGGACACTGGAGAAGAATTATAAATCTAATATTAATTATGGTAATAAACAAAAGCTATATTCTTTCTTTTTATGTAGAACATTCTTGCTGTTGAAATTTTATTATATATACTGATAATTTTTCAATGTTATTCACCTTAATAATATTTAAGTATATTTGAAATTGATTACAAATTCACATCATACACGATATAAATAATGAACTTTTATGTTAACCAACCATCAATTCAATCTTTAATATTCTCATACATAGCATTTAATTAAAACACTGTTTACTATTCATCTTGAATGTGAGTTTATTAAAACCTTATGTTGTGAACAAATTTTATGGATATTGTAAGTCGAGTATAGGTTATAATAGTGCTAATGGACTTATTATTTTAAAATGCAAACAAATGTTGTTATTTACTCTAATACTGTATATTAAATACTGTTGATTTAAGCATATAACCAAAATTGCTATACAACACATTATAATAAATAATTTTAGGGTAAACTAAAAATAATTAAATCACTGATAATTCTTTAAACAACATTTCTCGTAAATAAATTATATATATTTATTCATTTTGAACATTAGAATACATTCATATTAGTGTAAAATAACATATTTATTGTACAGAGATGAATACCTTTGGTTTTTTTCAATATCTATATGATTTTCATTCTCATTTGCATGTGTAAATTAAAATTTTTTTTATAAAACAAGTGATATACAATCAATTGGCTATGAAAATCAAAAATTATTTTAGGAATCATAACTAATTGAATTTTAAAGAAGACTTCTAATCTACATAATACAAGAAACCTATTCTAAATATAATTAATTAAATAATACATGCATATTCCAGATGCTGATCAACTCGCTGATTTCAAAAAAAATACTTATGTTGGAGACTGGAGAAGAATTATAAATCTATTATTAATTATGGTAATAAAGACAAGCTATATTCTTTATTTTTATGTAATACATTTGTGCTGTTTAAATCATATTATTTCTATTGATAATTTTTCATTGTTATTCATTTTATTAATTTTTAAGTAAATCCAATTTGATTACAAATTCACATCGTAAACGATATAAATAATGAGTTTTTCTGTAGACCAGCTATCAATTCAATCTCTGATATTCTCATACAATGCATATAATTTAAACATTGTTATTATTCATCTTGAATGTGAGTTTATTAAAACCTTATGTTGTGAACAAATTTTATAGATATTGTAAGTCGAGTATAGGTTATAATAGTGCTAATGGACTTATTATTTTAAAATGCAAACAAATTTTGTTATTTATTCTAATACTGTATTTTCAATACTGATGAATTAAGCATTTAACCTAAATTGCTATACAACACATTATAATAAATATTTTTAGGGTAAACTAAAAATAATTAAATCACTGATAATTCATTAAACAACATTTCTCGTAAATAAATTATATATATTTAGTAATTTTGAACATTAGAATACATTCATATTAGTGTAAAATAACCTAATTATTGTACAGAGATGAATACCTTTGGTTTTTTTCAATATCTATATGATTTTCATTCTCATTTGCATGTGTAAATTAAAATTTCTTTATAAAACAATTGATATACAATCAATTGGCTATGAAAATCAAGTTTTTTTAGGAGTCATAACTAATTGAATTTTAAAAAAGACTTTTTATCTACATATTACAAGAAACCTAATCCAAATTCAATTAATTAAATAATACATGCATATTCCAGATGCTGATCAACTCACTGATGTCAAAAAAATTGCTAATGTTAGACACTGGA
>JANEHU010000745.1:0-51410 GCA_027563435.1 Nasonovia ribisnigri
ATTTTGTAATTCAACATTACAAAATAAAATCAATTGAGGACATTCCGTCAGCTGAAAGGTTAATAAAAAAACTTTGAATAAAATAACAAATATACTATATTATATTTAATCAACAGTAATACATCCATTTATAACTCTCTAAATTAATTATTAAAAATTATTTTTTACCTACTAATAAACAACATTTACTGAATTAAATCATAATTAAAATAATGAGATTGATGATTGAATTGTTGTTAACTAACTATTATAACCTGATTGAAATATTTAAAAAATGGTTTGATTATACTAGATGGAAGTACGCTGAAGCAAGTATAAAGTTGCATACGACACCTCGAGACGCGAAAGATTCCAACATCATCAGCAAAATAAACGACGTCATGCGGGATATTTTGGATCGGTTTTCGTCCGATCCAAAACGAAAAATAATAAAAACAGTAAAAAATAAATTAAAATTATGTAATTTAATAATATTATATAAATCAATGCATTAATTATAATTAATTGAACTTTATATAAAATATATTTTAATGATCATGTAATAGCTGATGTAGTAATTGATGTAATAAAAGATGTAATACATTATTATAATAAATTAATCTTGTTTCTGTCTTACTATAATATTGAATTCCATTATGTAATTATTTATGATTTAATGTTCAAACAGCAAAAACAAACAAAAAAAAAATTTAAACTAATTTTATACTATAATAGTTGTAACATCATTAAATCACGTGATATCATATCTGCTAGTGTATTATTGTGAAATTGAAGTATTTCATACATGAAACAAGAATCGTCGTTCTGTATACAACAAATGCTAAAATCAAAATGTTGGATATAGTGACTACAGAAATCATCTCGTTGACAAGATAATGGTAAAATAGTTATGTCTGCTTTAATTGAAGAATATACTGTATCGAAAGTTGACTGAAATGAAACCAACTTTTTCTGCTTTTCATCAATACACGAATCGATACACTGTTGTAATTGTTTTAAACGATGTAGGTCAATATATGATAAGGTAATAAAATTATCATTAACATACAATTTAATAGTACACTGATTTAAATTAACTGAATAAAACATGTTATCAGATATTTTTATACGTTTACAATTAGTATGTAAATTATTAATTATTGAACTATAATTGATATTACACATTAACGTTTTCCACTGTTGATCGTCTAACCTTAAAATTTTTTTAGTAAAATTACATTCTAGCAATATAACAATAGAAATAGTTTTCTTAACCATCAATCCAACCGTTACACTTTTCTTGCTAAAATGACGGATATTGAATACTGACTTGTAAACGATAATTGACATCATATTGTATTGTGACGTGAACTTATTGATCTGAATGATTTCTGTTGATAATTTATTTAAACGTGAAGAAATAATTGATATCACTTTAATAAACGTAAATTATTAACGTTGATCTAATCATTACAACACATATTTTCACACTAAGTATATATTACTTATACACGTATTGTTATATACTAAACTGTTTTAATTGGAATTGTTATAAAAACTGAAGTGAACGTGAAATCAAATCAAATAACGCATAGAATTATTGCACTTACCTGTTCCGTCAAACTTGTAACTTACATTTAAAAACTGGTTATATAATTAAAGCTTCACGCGTTATCTTACTTGACATCAAGTTCACGAGGTATAAAATCAAATATTAACACATTTAAGTTGATTAATTTAATATTTATTTATAAATGTATACAAATTATTAAAAATATAATTTATTTATACAAGTAAACTAGTAAGTGATAACATTATGATTTAGACTGATTATTACAATCGCAAACATGAGCGGATTTTACATATTCGTTTTTGACATTTTCAATAAATTAATTTCCCTTACACAGTAAAACAAATATACATTTAGGATTCCATTTTGCGTGTTCAACCCATAGAATGTCCTCTTTTGTCCATTTTTGCAAGATCAGCCCACAATAAAAACATTGAACTACGTCATTAACGCTAGTGTACATAAAATCAGCTTCGGATAACGAATATTTATTTTGACACAAAGTAGATGGAAATGTATTATATGATTTTAATCTTGACAAAAATGTTGTATAATCTGTATATGCTGGATACGAATTATTACGTACCAAATAAACTAATGAAGGAAAATCATTGGAAAACTTCTGTAAATTCATGGTTTTTAATAAAATTAAAAAAAATTACTTGAAAAAATCGACTCAATAAGATGATTTACTAAAAAAAAATAACACAACTTGGTTGCACAACGGTTAGGTTGTAGGTTAGGTGCACAAATTAATTATGTCTAAACGTTTCTTAAGAAAATTACAGGGAGATCGAATATACTGCAAGGGGAACTTTTCGCCTTGAACTTTTTTGATCTCCCTGTAAATTTGGAACCAGACTCCCCAAATTCATACTACTATAGTTCTATAGATCAAATAATGAAAACATTAATACAATGATTTTTTTTTTTTTTTTATTAAGCAACTTGGTGAAAACCATTAGTTTCAACAATTACAATAACATACAAAATAACATACAAATATATAATATTCTACTAAATTAGAAAAACATTTTTTTTTTTTTTTATTTTTTTTTTAAATTAAATTATGAAACCAGCCTGGTTGAATAAATTAAGTAATGATAAAATAACGGGTTGAGAATTGTAGGAGAGGATAGATTGAGGATTGGCTGGAATGTTTAGAGAATTGAATAGTGAGAGAAAGCTTTCGCGTTGGGAGGAGATATATGGGCAGTTAAAAATAATGTGAGTAATATTGCAAGTGGTGGGAGTAAACTGGCGAGTGCAGAGGGGGGAATCATTTAGGCCAAGTTTGAATGAGTGCGAGGGTAGTAAGGTGTGTCCGAAACGAAGACGAAAGAAGGATGAAATAATTTTGCGAGATAGTTTGGATTTGTCAAACCAAGGGAGAGGAGAAATGGATGGCGCGATGTCTCTGTACCAAGTGGCAAAATGGGTGGGAAGACCTTCCCAGTATCTTAGCCACAATTTATCAACGCCATTTTTAAGCATTGGACAAAAGTCAGACCAGGGTATTGTACTGAATGGAGGGCAGCATAAGGAGGCTGTCGATTTAGCTAGAGAGTCTGCCGTCTCATTACCAGAGATCCCCGTATGACCAGGGACCCAGAGAAACTGTACGTTAAAATTTAATTCGGTGAGCGTGAGCAGGAGGGATCTGATTGTAATAATGAATGGGGAGTTGGGTGTATTAAAAACATTTGAGGCAAGAGCTTGTAAACATGAAAGAGAGTCGGTTATGATTAGAAATTTGTTAGTGGTTAGTGTGGAGATGAGAAGTAGGGATTCAATTATAGCATAGCATTCGGCGGTATAAGACGATGCTGTGAGAGGAAGATTATTAGTGAAGGAAATATGAAATTCCGGAATAACAAACGCAAAACCGGCTGAAAGAGGTGTAACAGATCCGTCTGTGAATATTAAGATAAAATCAGGGAAACTATTGCGGATGTAATCCAAAAGTAGACCATTGACGAAATTAGGTTGGGCAATTTTGAGATAATCTATAGGAAACTCCAAAAAGTTTTTACTGAAATGTATTATGGGAGAAAGAAGGAGCGAAGGGAAGTTTGTTTCTTACAACGGTAGTTTATCCGATTTAATGATATATTTCCGTATTGGGGCGAGCGAATGAGCAGTTAGAGCAAGAATGAGAAGCGATTTTGGGACGTAACGCCAGGAATAATAAATCTCAAGATAGTCGTGAAAGATGTCAGGGTGAAGATTGGCCAAACTTTTGAGCAGGAACTTACCAGCTAGCAATCTACATCTGATATACATATAGTGGTGGGAAGGCCGTTTCAACTTCGATGGCTGGAGATGGAGTAGATCTTAAGGCACCAATGATAGTTCTTAGGCATGATATTTGAAGTTTGTTGAGTTTGTTACAATGTGTAGAAGAGAACCAAAGAAAAAACTTCCGTAGTCTAATTTAGCACGGATAACCGATTTATATATGAGTAGCAAAGATGTGGGATGGGAGCCCCACCATGCATTCGCTACCGCTCTAAGAAAATTGGACCAGTGAGAGGAGAATGATTTAAGTTCTTCGAGATGGGGTGACCAACGGAGCTTAGCATCTAAAGTTAAACCTAGATATTTATAGTTATTTACAAAAGGTAGTATATGACCATTGATGATAATATCGGGACAATTATTGAAGCGTCTTCTTGTAAATATTAAAGCTTTGCATTTTTCAAGTGCAATAGAAAAAAGGAGGATGACAAGATATTATGTAAAGATTTTAATGCATTGTTAAGTGATATGGTTGCGAGATCGTTATTGTGGGTACGCTAGGTGATAGCTCAAAGAGCATGTTATAAATGGATATTCACTTTGGGATTTTACAAGATAAAAATTTAAGTTCTACTATGCTTGTAGGAGTGATTTTTCCGTCCTTGTTGGTAGAAATACGTTTGAAAGCAACAATTTCAAATTCACTTTTCATGCCATCCCAGAAGTCTTCAACTGAGAAAGTAGTATCCAATTTAATGATACCGTGAGAAAAGATTAAGGTTGAAGGTATGTATGCGGATAGATTATTTTCCTGAAGTAGAGGAGATTCGAGGCACGTGTTTGCATGGAGCGTTGAATCAAATGTAATTTTGATTTTTTTGTGGCCGTTAGGTTTGATATTGTTAATACCGAAAGAATTGTTACAGAAAAATTTTGCGCATTTCAGTGGGTGCCAAAACCCATTACCGGAGCTTGAATCTGTGGATTCAATTATTATGACAGGTGGGCCGTTATAATCGGCTGAAAAGCATTTACTATGTTGGTGAATATTGGGTTTAGTGTAAGTGAATGTCTGTGGGATTGGTAAATCTGTAATGTTTGACGTGCTGCTATCAGGTTTGGTGTAGTTAATTTCGTTATTGGTGTTATCGGTAGATCTCGTATTGCCGTGCGGGTAGTTGTCGTCCGTAGACATCGGAACGATTATATCTGTAGATAACGGTAATTGCGTTTGGTATTTTCATAATTAAAACTTTGATTATTTGTGTTCATACATAGAGTAGGGGGGTTATCCAAGATTTTTTGAAAACTTGGAGAAATAGGACTGGATGGATTCGAGGTGTTAATAGAAGTTTTGGACTTACGATTTTTGGTATAATCCACTTGTTTCCATTCTGAGTCTGTTCGGTTATTTTTAATTTTGATGGTCCAAGGTTTTTGGCCTAGATTACGACCGTCGCCGCCTGACGACGATGGCATTTGCGATATTAATTAATTAAACGCGATAAGATAGCGCACTGCACAGATGAATAAAACGACTGTTCACAGCGAAGGCGTAATCGCGACTATGTTTAATATTAAGTATGTAATTTTGAGAATATTTAATGGCTTGTAAAATATTTTAATTGTTTATTTAAAATTTAACAAGAGAGTATTCAATGATTGCTGAAGAAACCATTTTATTGACTCTACAAGGTCGTATACGTTTGGTTTTTCAAATAAAATTGTTCATTTAATGGCATGTTTTTATCTCAACACTGAGTAAACCATTCTAACAAATATTTACCGATGTCCAAATAAGTATTTATCCTGATATTTTTCATTTTTCCACAGTTCAACTTCATTATTTTCTCTTTCTGTTTAATAATTGACGATAATGTATTTGGTGGAATATTGAATTCATTGGCTATTTCACATTTTTACAGTCACCTTTTTCAACTAACTGTATAATAAAAACTTTGTCCGACATTGAAAGGACATTTAATTTAGGGACGCTTCTTTTCCATTTCACTACAAACGAACAAAAAGCTACCAACGCGCGAAATTGCAATGAAACTGAATGTACTGCATCGTTTTTGTTTTTACCGGATTTAAAATATTTTTTGTGTACTTGAGATAATAAAAAAAATAACGATTAATTTTATATCGAGTTATCGAGGGAAAAACACTTTTAAGTGGAATAGTAGTTTCAAAGGGAATTATAGTATGTTCAAATGTATTGAATACCTGATTATTAATATTTTAACTGTATTACTTGATATTGTTTTGTTTTGTTTGTTTTATATATCTTAGATTTAGAACAATGTTGCGATTGTTGAGGGAACAATTAATACTTGAATTAATAACTGAGCCAGAGAACCAAATTATACCTTTAATGGAGGGTACTACATTATTAAACTACACGGACAATGTCAACAAAAATGAATTTATTTGCCAAATATGCAATGATCGTTTTGAGAATTTTGAAGAAACTTTAGTCCATACAATTTCAACACATAGTTGTAAACCTTACGTATGTGAAGTTTGCAATGCACAATTTGTTCTTAGTGCACATTTGTATGTACATCAGGCTGGACATGATAATTCTTTATGCTTGATAAATTCATCAGTTAATCATTTAGAAATTCAGTCTTCATCTAAAAGTAATTTGTCAATAAATTCAAGTAGAAATTACAAGAGCTCTAAATCAACCTCGAAATTGGCAAAAGAATCCTGCAATAGTAACAATGCTAATACTTCAGTAAATTTACAACAAAATGATTCCAAAAAGTTAGCTCTTAGTTAGAACTTTTGTGTAACTGATCCCAATATAAATTTACAAAACAAAAAATTGAAATCATTGAAGGATGCGAATTGCGTTTTTGCAACAGGGTCTGAAGCAGAATTTCATAATCATCTTGATATTTCTAATAACATTTCAGAGAGTAGTTCCAAGTTCCAATGTAATTTGTGTATTAAACCATACAGAACTCAAGAAGCATTAAATGGTCATATGAACTATCATGTTTTTAGACAGGAAAAAATGAAAAATAATGTCAATGTAAAATCTCCAAGTACCGCAAATGATGAAAGAAATTATCAGTGTAAAGATTGCAATAGATATTTCACTACAATTGGTAATTTAAATATCCATCAAAAGCAACACAAACCACAAAATATGATATGTAATATATGTCAAAAAAAATTTGTATATGAGAAAAGCCTAGAAAAACACTTACTATCACACTTAAATAGTAAATCTGTTTCTGAAACAAATATCGTTTAGCGCACAGATGACATACATAAAAATAAGAATATGTTACTGAAGAAAAAATTATTTCGTTGTTCCTATTGCACTATTGATTACAGAACAAGAAAATGCCTGAACAGTCATGAAAGACAGTATCATTCTAGTTCTAAACCCTCTCTTCGGAAGGTAAACTCAACAGTTGTTAAATGCAATTGGTGTAGTAAAGAAATAACAAAAGGTAACTTGCTTCGTCATATTAGAAAACTTCATCCTAACATCAATCCTGTAAAATGTAGTTACTGGCCAATGGCAGTTGAGGATAGGAACTCATTGAAATTGCATAATCATAAAATTTAATTTAAATACTTTATTTTTATGCTTTGAAATTTTAATGTTTTTTAATTAAAAGCTTATCATTATAAAAATGTAATTTTAAATTTGTTAAAGTAGATGTTAAGCCATTTATTCCACTACACAAGTAAAACACACGTTTAAAAAGTAATAGTGATTTAAATATTAAAAAAGTTGACAAACATTAATTTGGAGAAATGAATACAATAAATGTAGGGATAGATCCTTATAGAAAATTAAACATTGATTTAGAAAAATGTATTAATAAGATTCTTGTAAGGAAACATTAGAATTTAAACTTAATTTAATATCTAAATAAAGTTATTTAAATCTAGTATTATTATTATATCTTTTTTTTATTATTTTTATTACATATATTATTATATATTCAGATATATATATTTAAATCATGTATCCATTTTTAATCTATTATTTGTCTTTATTTGAACTCAATCACTCCAAACACAAGCTATACTTATTGGAGGGGTATCATGTACATTTTTTTATGATTGATGATGATCAAATAAATATTAAATATTATTATTATTAATTAACTCAACTCAATTTTTGATATCTATGCATTTATAAGTTATATAAGTTCTCATAATGAATTAACTTTACTATCTTATTGTTAAACTTAAGTTAAATTTATATTATAATTTGTATTCATAATTAAGTTAATATTTCTATTGTTTAATTGTAACTTGAAGACTTAGCAGCAATAACAAGACATTTCCAGTTAAAATATTTTTTTAGGAGGAACCAAAATTTTATCCGAAAATGTATGGTTACATCGAAAATAAACCAGACATTTGTATAATATCAAATAATCAGATAATATATTATTTTTGGTTAGGTTAGGTTAGGTTAGGCTAATTGTCGATTCGGATGTTCTGAGGTTCTGTGGTTTGACCCAAGAATTTGTATGACAGAATTGAAATTTGATTTAATTTCTTGCATCAACGGAAACGTGGATTGTATGAAATCCGTACACGCACTAGTTAAGACCGAGTCCTCTCTTTTTTTCAGTTGAATACAAACGTCACCCGTCTGATCATGGAATTTCTGAAGTATTTGGTACTTCTGTAATAAGTTGTCAGATTTACGTAAGTGATGAAATCCCAATTTGTGTAAGATATGCGAAGAGGTCCCATTGCTTCAAAGTATAAGCCTGATGAGTTCTGGAATGAAGTAACTTGAAAACGTCCGCTCTGAGAGTTTGAAAGTCCACAACATATCAGTGAGATTCTGAAACACAATTTAGATTTCATTCATGAAATTTCTTCAAGAGATTTTTGTGCAATTTTACATGTTTATTTTTTTTAATATGGTCACATTCGGAGAGTCTGCATTAGTTTCCACCACTGTGAATGGCCCTAACCACTTAGGTGCTAATTTTCCTTTACTTGCTTTTTCTTGCACTATGACTTTATCACCTTCATTGATTTGCAAAGGTACAGCTGTACGATCATATCACTCCTGCGATTTCTGTTTTGATTTCATCAGTTGCTCTGTTACCATCTGATGCGTTTCTTGCATAAGACGTTTCAATTCATATTGGTAGTCTTGATAGTTATACTGAGGTTCTGGCTTACGACTTAGAGAATTTGGTATTTGTTACGGGCCGGGTACGAAACAGAAATAGTCCGTGCGCCCGGTTACCAAATTTCTTCGTGCGCGCTCTGTACCTACACACCGACCGACTTGTGTTGTATGTGTGTATTTATGTATAGCACTCAACGGGAAGTGGACAGGTTCGCCGAGCAAAACCTGTGAGTACTAGAGTGTGGGTGGGTGTGTAAATGTGTACTTGGGTTAATGTGTGTGTATTCGATAATTAATAATAAAATGGTAACACGTTTGAGGTAAATAATAAGTTGCTGTATAATACACGATGTTATTAATAATCAATTTTACAAATATATAAAAATTACAGCAACATAATAGTATAGTAAAAAACAATCTATAGATAATAATATCGACCGTTGAACCGTAAGCTCGTAAAGATATAATATAAGCTACTGGCTCAACAATATAATATTATAATAATATAGCAAGCTATTAGAGGTGCTAAAGAATATAATAATAATATGGCAAGCTATTAGAGCTGATAAAGAATATAATAATAAATAAATAATATAGAAAAAACTCACAATTTGTCGGTGAACCACTGGCCAGCTGGACAACCTGTGCCTGTATAATAGTTTTATAATTGACACACAACGACAATACAGGTTTACAATAAATAATAATAAAAATGTGCAAGTGACTATTCGAGCCGGCGTTAACAATGTATTATAATATATTATATATAATATTATAAAAAGACAATAATGATATCCGACTATTCGGGCCGAATCATAATATTTTATAACAACAATGACAATAAGTATTTCAATTAGAGCAAAATTGGCATGTACGTGTAAACTGTGTGCGACGAATGAACGGACTATTGCACCGCGGTGACTTTTGCCTGCCGATGCCTGGACGCGGCCTTATCTACCTATTGGCTATTATATAAAAATCATAAGAATAAATGGTAATATTGTAATTACCGTATGCGTGTGTGTGTGAGCCGGTCGGTGGCGAGGTATCTAGTGATACGGCGGTGACAGTATTGATAACGGATATTCGTACACGACTTCATGTGTTTGAAACCCTGTGGAGGTGTGTACTGAAGAATTATGACAGTACATTGCATAAGGAACATATACATCCCAATTTTGCGGATTTTTTCCAGAGTAGTTCCGCAAATATTCACCAAAGGTTCTATGGCTTCTCTCCAGACTACCATTACTCTGAGGATGATATGGAGTAGTTGATGTTTAAGAGATCTTTAAGAGTTTGCATACTTCTTTAAAAACCTTACTAAGGAATTCGGTTCCACAGTCCGTCACTAGAGATTCTGGTTGTCCATGCACACATACAAATTGAGTAACAAAATGCTATGTGACGGTGTTTGCTTCATGATCCTTCATGGCACACGCCCAAGTGAACTTTGAAAAATCATCGATCAGAGTTAAAATATACGAATTCCCGTGGTAAGACTTGTTGAGAGGCCCTACGATGTCCATGAATACTTTTTCGAATGGTTTCGAAGCAGTAGTTGTTATCGCCATAGGTTCCCTGATGGTCTGGTTTGGAGTTTTGTTGATCTGACATACAAGACATATCTTTATGTATTTCCGGATTTGTGCTCTCATGCCCTGCCATTGGTATTGTTGTGCAATTTTGTTGTATGTGCGCGTTACACCTTGATGTCTACCAAGAGGATTTTCATGAAATTCCTGGATGATCTGTAGTTTGCTATCTGCCGTCAACTCATCGCGGTCGTATATCTGAATATACACAGGAGATTCACGGAAGATGTACCTTAAAATATTTCGTACGGCTTCCCACTTCAGTCCATCTAGGTCGCAACCTAGACGTGGACAAGCGAGCTGTGTAACTTTATACTTGATACAGATTGACTTGAGGTTCTGAAAACTTTGAAAGAGAATTTCATAACCAGCTTTTTTCCAGAAAAATTCTTTTGTGATTATATAAAACACCCGATGATTGTTCACATTGATTGTTGCAATCTCTGTAATTTGGCATTTTGTCGACGAAGTTCATTAACTTTTCCAAATCGGTTTCGGAATTTGAATGCAATTCCTTTTCTCGATTTAAAATCTGCCGATATACAATGAGCTAATGAGATCCCAGCATCTACAGAAAACAGATCTCCTGTTCGCTCAGCGATGTTCTTCGTAGGACCCAGCTTAGTTTCGTCTGCTTTCAGAAATGCTTGATAACCAACATCACCTTCGCCCTTTGATTCTAAATCTAGGTGTTTGTAACCTACTGATTGTAAAGAAGTTCCTGGAGTTTCTGGAGTTTCTGACTGGTTATGATGACTCGGCGAGGTCTGAGCTCTCGTAGTTACCACTTGAATACGACTCAGTGCGTCAGCATTGGTATTATTCACTCCTGGTTTGAAATGAATAGTATACTGGTACTCTTCCAGCTTCAAACGCCATCGAGTTAAACGTGATCCCGGGTCTGTAATATTGAATAACCAAACCAATGCACGGTGGTCCGTTATTATGTTAAAATGTTGTCCAAAAAGGTACGGCCTAAATACTCTTATTCCCCATATAATACTAGTTAGTTCTTTTTCCGTAGTATTGTAGTTGATTTCAGTCTTGTTTAGTGTCCTTGATGCAAAAGCTATTGGTAAATCCTTTCCAATAAGTCCTTGAGACAGTATACAGCCTATGGCGTAAATGCTTGCATCACACGTTAGATTAAATGGCTTCTGGAAATCTGGGTATTGTAGAATCGGAGCTTGAGTGAGGAGGTTCTTCAATGTTTCAAACGATGTCTGACATAAATCGCTCCACCTATAAAGAACGTCCTTTTTTAACAATGAGGTCAGTGGCTTAGCGATCTGCCCATAGTTTCTGATGAATCTTCTGTAATAACCTGATAGTCCCAGAAAAGACTTGACCTCTTTCACATTTCTTGGGATTGGAAATTGTTTCACACAACTTATTTTCCGAGGATCTGGCTTGACTCCTTCGTCAGTGATTTGATGTCCAAGATAATTGACTTCTTTTCGGAGAAATTCGCACTTCAGTGGTTGAAGTTTGAGATTATAATAGCGGAGTCTCTGAAAAATGTCGGTGATTTTCTGTGAATGATCATTTAGATCTTTTGCATAGATGATGATATCGTCTAGATATACGAATGCTTTGTTTCCTTTTTACCGATTAAAACTTATTCATGAGTCTCTGGAAGGTCCCTGGAGCTCCCTTCAACCCAAATGGCATTCGTTCAAATTCAAAATGTCCTCGGTCTGTAGAGAACGCCGTTTTGCTACGGTCGGAGGGATCCATCAAAATTTGGTGGTATCCATGGATTAAATCCAAGGTACTGTAATATTTTGACCTCCCTAATTGGTCCAAAATATCCACGATGTTTGGAAGTGGGAAAGCATCCCCTACCGTGACCTCATTCAGAAAATCCACACAGACACGGTATTTAACCTGGTTATTGACGTCGGGTTTCTTAGGGACTACTAGGAGTGGAGCGTTCCTAGGTGATTCACTAGCTGTAATCACACCTTCCCGTTCGAGGGCCTCCATTTGGTCCGTAATTTCCTGTCTATGCCTTTGTGGTAAACGGTAGGGTTTCACGTGTATTGGTGAAACCGCTTCTGAGGTTTTGATCCTGTGCGTCACCGCTGTAGTTGCTGACACTCGATCTCCTTCTAAAAAGAATATATCCAAGTAGTCTTGACAGATGGCCACTAATGATTCCCTTTCTTCAGATGATCAGTTCTAAGTGCTTCTTCCAATCGTTTCAGTCGACTACTGCTTGCATGAGGTTCTTCTTGTCGATCCGTGACTTGTACCGAATGGATCAGAGCTTCCCTAAACTGCTCGTGTAACAGTTCCTTTAAATTTGGCGTCTTTAGCCTTATCGTTTCTTCAGTAGGATTGATGAGTGTGGCTAATACCTTTTTGTTTTGTACTTTGGTTACAGCGTTACTGCACATGACTGATTTCGTGATTTCTTGACATTCGATGATGATGATTTCGTCTTCTGCGCGATTCCCTGCTTCTATTCCTACGAGGGTTTCAGTGCGGGTTAGGTGCACTATTTCAGCCCCGTCAGGAATGATAACTTCATTAGTCTGGTAATTCAGAATGATTTTGTTTTCCACCATAAATGGTTGTCCAAGGATACCATCATTGGGGATCGGGAATTCAGAATAGATTACTTGGAACATTGCAACTATAATTTTATCCTAGATATATAATTCAAGTTGTGTTTGTCCCAGTGTGTGTACTATCTGGTCATTAATGCCCTTCAAGTGATATATGACGTCTTCATACACGATTGTCTGATCCGCGAGAGAAGATATTTTTATTAGATTAAGCTCACTCCCAGAGTCTAAGAGTAGCTTTGGTTTTTTGCTGATGGTCTGTTCAATATAGCAGGTTAGATTATCTCGATCTCATTCTGCTTTGAAGTAGAAGATTTTTCGTTGCCGGTGTTTTTTAACTCGCTCACCGGGCGCCCACCGCTGGCGGCTGGTTGCTGCTGGTTTTCCTGCTGGTTGCCTTCCTTTTTGGAGTTTACATAATTCCTTTTACGGCAATCTTTCAGCAGGTGCCCTGGCTTTTTACAATAGCTGCATTCTATGCTTCTAATTGGTGCCGTTGTGGAAGAAGGTCTTGAGTTTGTCGTTGTCGGTTTGCGTCTGCAATCCTTTGCCATATGACCAACTTTACTACAGTGGAAACATGTGGGTTTCTTTGTGGGTTGGTTTGGCGCTCCATATAGCTTCTTTGTCGCTTCTTATGAGTTTCTGACCCGTTCTTCTTCCCTTGCTGCTTGTATGGCCTTGTCTAAAGTTAACGGATTTCTGGCCTTGATGAAGTCTTTTAGAGGTCCTTGTCCCTCTACGAATACTTGGATGCTTTGCCTCTTGATACTTGCTCCTAGCGCTTGAGCTACCTCCCAACTGTGCCCACTTGTCTCTTGCTCTATGATAAGTGTTTGGAGTTGCTCAATCCTATTTGCGTAGCTAGCTACATCTTCTCCTGTTTTCTGTCTTGTTGAATACAATTCTGAGAATAGATAAGTGGTCGTCCTCTGCGATTCCAATGCAGATTTCAACGCTTCCTTTAGTTCAGTCCAATGTCTTATTTCCTTAAATTTGACTGCATGACGGGCTTTCCCTGTCAGTCTAACTTGGATACCTTGGAGAAGTCGAGCCTGTACATGGTCATGTGCGCATGCTAACGCAAACTTGCATTTTTCCAAAAATATCTCCAATTTCTCCTGCTTGTCTCCACTGAACGAGCCTGGCAAGAGTTTTAGAGCGGCCTCCAGTCCTATTATCTCTCCTCTCGACCCGAATGAATATCGTACACCGGATTGATCTGGATTTTCTTCGATTACTTGAGGATTTGTTATCGCTTGAGTGTCTGCATTTGATGGCCCTTCAGAATTTACCATGACGCTTTGCTGGTTATTACTGGTAACACCCTGTGTTTGAGCTGTTTCCTGAGTACCTGGATTCATGGTTTGGTCACTAGAGTTAAAAGGAGAGGAGGGTATATTCTGATTTAAAAGATTTTCTTCAATGGATTGGTCTAGCATATTAGGTTGAGTTGATTTTCTGCTTCCCCAAAACGGTATCTACTTCCCCCAAAGTTACGGAGACGTTATGTATTAATTCCGAATTATGGTCCATTAGTACGCCAGTTCTGATGAAGATGTTATCAGTACTGATATTCCCAATAGAACGTTGGGATGTCGGATTTTCTGGATTTGAAAATCGTATTGATAAACTTACACGAGGGGTAGGACTTGGCGGTACTAATGGATTACTCGACTCGTTATCTGAATTTGGGGTTGACCTATCCGAATCGTTTTTCTCTTTTCCGCTCATTAACTACTTAGCTACTTGACTGATACTTAACGAATTGCTAATTTGATATGCATAAGTGTGTGTATTTACATGCAATTATACAACACTGCTAACGTTAACTACGATATTAATATTATATTAATACAATACTACAGATTTATGATTCTGAATCATACAGAAAGAAATAATAATAATAAGATTAAAAAAAAAAATTTTAAGAAAAATAAACGTAGGTACTTATCAATTAGTACGGAGTGTAGTACTGATGACTTATCACTTGATCAAGATACGGTTACAGTTTTTTTTCTTCTTATTATTATCAATTTATTTATTTTTACTCACAGTATCGCAGTTACAATGATCCTTGCCATGATTTTTATTTATATTTACTGATTTTTAATACTTCTACGGGATGCTCTGGATGGTCTGCACTGATGTTCGGCTTGGCTTAAATCGAATTCCTTGACTGTTAACGACGACTTTCCTCTTCGACTGCGCTTGTGGAATCGAAGTTCGCTAGCCCCGAAACTGCTGGCGCGGGGACCACTACACCCTGTAGTGGGTTTCTATGATAATTAGGGCTGTGAATTCATAGGAAAGTGCATTTTTTTTTGGTGATTGTAAAACATAGCTTTGTGAGTATATAATTTGAATTATGTAATAACGAATCCATCTATGAAACTTTTATTAGGCATATTTTTGCATTTTTTGATGTTTTTAATTTTATAGGTCATTTTTTCGCATTTTTAGGTTATATTATGCTTTTTTAGTTCATTTTCTAGTATTTTTAATCAAATTCCGTCAATTGACTTGTTTGAAAACATTTTTTTTTTTATTTTACACGGGCTGTATATATTATGTCAAATTTATATTTTATTAAATAATATTTTACACAAGTCACACGCTATATACGGGTTAGGTAAAGATTATTAGTAGGTATTTCAGTATAATATCGTTTAGTACCTATTCGTCGTTCGCGAGTGTACAGTGAAGTGTGTTAAAAGTAAAATGCTGAAATCAAAACCGCTTTTCTCGTCAAAATTACGTAAGTACGTCAATGAATTTGGCGGTGAAATTTTTAGTACGGATGGTACAATATTATACTATAAAGTTTGTGAAGTAAGGGTTTCGGCGGAAAAAAAATTTACAGTACAACAACACGTAGCAAGTAACAAACATATTGTAGGTGTCCAAAAAAAAAACGATAAAGAAACTTCATGTCTTCAAACTTTGATCACAACTTTGTTAAACTCATGTTTTAATAGTGACCTTTGTAAAGCTTTTTTAAGTGCGAATATACCACTGAATAAATTATCGCAACCGACTTTTCGTAAATTTCTAGAAAAATATACTAATAAATCGATACCTGACCAATCAACATTAAGAAAAACATATGTACACGAATGTTACGAAGACACTTTATGTGAAATCAGAACGTATGCATCAAATAAAAAAATTTGGATTTCAATTGACGAGACAACAGATACAATGGGTAGATATATTGCAAATACAATAATTGGTACATTAGAATTGGGCCATCCCGATAAAGTTTTTTTATTAGATTCAACAGTGTTAGAAAAAGCTAATAGTGGTACCTTGTACAATAGTTAGATGTTTTGAACAATCACTTTCGCTATTATGACCGGGTGGTATTCAACGAGAGAATGTCCTACTATTTTTATCGGACGCGGCACCATACATGGTGAAAGCAGGAAAAGCTTTAAAATTACTTTACTCTAAAATGGAACACGTGACATGTCTTGCCCATGCTCTACATAGGGTAGCAGAAGAAATACGAAATATTTTTCCGAAAGTAGACGATTTAATTTCGAATGCAAAAAAAATATTTTTAAAAGCACCGTATCGATTACAAATTTTTAAAACTATTGCTCCTAATATACCATTACCGCCTCAACCAATATTGACTAGATGGGGAACTTGGTTGAATGCAGCCATGTATTATTCTGAACATTACGTTTTAATAAAACAAGTAGTCATGGAGCTCAACCGGGAAGACGCTATATCCATTAGAAAAGTACAAGATTTAATGGCCGATCGGAATTTTGAGTGCAATTTAGCGTACATTAAATCTAACTTTGGGACACTACCTGAAACTATCATTCGTTTAGAATTGTCTGGTCGGACTCTCGCAGATTCTATTCAAATTGTGACGGAATTTCAAAACAAAATTCAAGAAATAAAAAATGAAAGAGGAAAAATCGTTCAGTTAAAATTAAAAAATGTATTAGAAAAAAATACGGGATTTAATACAATTTGCAATGTATCGAAAATTCTCGAGGGAACTGAACTATCCAGAACGTCTCTCCCAGATGACCTCAGCTTCGATGACATGGCTTTTATGCGATATGCTCCTATTACGTATGTAGATGTTGAAAGGAGTTTTTCGGCATTCAAAAATTTGTTGACAGACAATCGGCAGTCATTTTTATTTGAGAACATCAAAAGAGCACTTGTTGTCCAATGCAACAGTAAAGGTACTTGGAAATAAATATCTTTAAGTTTGTTTCATTATTTTAACAAAATATATACAAACAATTTTTTTTTAAAATATGTTTCGGGTGAATAGCATTAACTTAATGCAAATGTACCTATATATTCAAATTCAATCAACATTTTTATTATTTATTTTTTTTTTTAAATACTTTTTAAACAATTTTTTGTACTAATGTTTAATCATCCAATATTAATATAAATATAAAAATTAAATTAAAACCATTTTTAATAAATTTTATACTATAATTTTTGACATTTTATATTCTTTTTTTTTTTGCATTTTAAGTGCATATTTTGCATTTTAAGTGCATATTTTATTGCATATTTTTGACATTTTTAATGCATTTTTTAAGGTTTTTTTGGTGCATTAAATTCACAGCCCTGATGATAATACTAATATAGTATAATTTTATTTCACGTGTGTATGAACACGGCGCACTCGTGTAGTATATTTATATAAATAATATACACTACTATAGCGACGGCCCGTTCGAAATATTGACGAAAACGGAGAGCGCGTGTAATTTTAACGTATAATATGATAATATGATATATATATATGTTACATACAAAGTCCGGAATTGTACATTTCGCAATATGTACAGTGATTTTTGTACACATTGCGAATTATTGTACAATGTTGCTATACAAAGTAATTAGATTGTACAAGTTACATTATACAATTCGCGATGTGTACAATTATCACTGTATAAATTGCAAAATGTACAATATTTGAACAAATCACAAAATTTAAAAACATATTATATTATAAATTACAATATAATAACTGTTATGTTTTAAAAGTATTTTCTTAATAAATATTACATATTAGTATATCATATAAAAATAGATATACCTGGTCTTTACAATTTTTCGTATAAAAAATATTATAATGAAAATTACGGTTTTTTGTATAAAAAATATTATTATAAAACTACATTACATATTACTTTACACACTGTAAAGTAAAATACGTGAATCTATAATAAGATATAAAATATTATCTCTTATAGTCTTATGAGTTGTGTTTCCCACGTTATGTGGAATCCAACATATTAGTAAATGTATAACGCAATAAAAATGATAAAGTTTATCTAAACGACTTTACGATACTGTCGTTCAGAAATATAATTTAAACAGATTTTAGTACGGACTATTGCGTTGAACTCGGAACTGCTGCAATATTTCAACTTACATTAGTGTGATTATAGTATTATACAATCGGAAAAAATGAGTGAAGTTGAAAATAATATTAATTTTAAAAATGTGTTCGACGAAAAAATATTAATTTAAGTGTAAATTCAATGGCCATAGCTAATGAAGAAAATTACAAAAAAATAATAAATGAGGTACTTGAAGCTAAACATCGGAAAAATAAGACTTCATTAGACTACAGACGTTTGAATCGCTACGATATTATAAAAGTAGGTGAAGTTAATAAATTGATTTTTCCATTACATAGATCAGAAAATAATGAAGTTAAATACTATTTGCATAATGATGAAATATATGATGTTCTTGTAAAGTCACATAAAGAAACAGGGCATGGTGGACTTCATAAAATGATTTATTATTTAAAAAATGGTTACGTTAATATATCACGTCCTGTTATTCAATTAAATTTAAACAACTGTGTAACGTGTTTAAAAAAAAGAGTTTCAAAAAAAGAGGAGTAGTTGTTAAACCTATGGTATTTAATGAAGTCAATGCACGTAAACAGGTCGATTTAATCGATATGCAGTCATGCCATGATGGTGGATACAAATTTATATTAAATTATCAGGACCATTTGTCAAAATTTGTAACGTTGCGTGCTCTTAAAACAAAAACTGCAGCTGAAGTAACATATCATTTAATTGATATATTTTGTACATTTGGAGCACCTTCAATTCTTCAATCAGACAACGGCCGTGAGTTCGTTAGTTGTATAATATTGATGAATTAAAAAATATGTGGCCACAACTTAAGATTGTACACGGGAAACCTCGCCACTCTCAGAGTCAAGGAAGTGTTAAAAGGGCAAACAGAGATGTGCAAGATATTTTAAGGGTGTGGATGTCGGACAATAAATCCAATAAATGGAGTGAAGGTCTTCGATTTTGCCAGTTTCAAAAAAATAGTAGCTATCATTCTGGTATTAAACAATCACCATTTGAGGTATTATTCGGCAGAAAAGCACAACTTGGCCTCACTTCTAGTGCCTTACCCGAGAATATACTCAAAACATTAAATTCTGAGAATGATTTAGAGCAAGTAATTTCTTCATTAGAGTTGATTAATAATGAATTAACCGAAACAGAAGTATGTGAAGTCTGTGAAGATAATATTTTAGAGCAGGCTTCAACTGCAAGTGAATCGGTATTAGAAGAAATTACAATTGTGCAAAGTAAAATAAATAAAAATAAAAAGCTAGCTATAAGTCCATTACATCACCAAGCATAACGAATGAAAACTGATAGTATCTTGAAGTATCCAGTCGTTTCAATCGGTACAAACGTAACGCTACCTGTACCAGACGTAGATAGAAGTAAAGGAGATTCGAGAAATATCATAGGTAATACATTATTTTAAATTTATAAATAATAATAATATTGGTAAGTGATGTACTTTCATTTTATTAGGTGTTATAATGGAAGTAACGACGGACGACTTGTATAAAATTGGTACTAAAAATGGCATTATTGCACAACTATTTAGTCGTAACTAATTTTCATCTTGTGATGGGGTAAATATATTAAATATAAATGATATACCTATGGATAAAATTTCTCTGAGAGCGGCAAATACAAAAGAATCAATGTTTGAAGGGCAAGGTTTTTTGAAATGTTTTTGCACACGTAAATGCTATAACAAGAAATAAATATATGTAAAAAAAAAAAATGCACTATGCAACTCACGCTGTCATAACGCACTTGATTGTAAGAATAAATAATGATAAAGTATATGTAATTAAATTAAATTTTTTTTTAACAGTGTACCTAATGTACTTTTATAATAATATTTTTTTTATACGAACAATTTTAATTTTTATAATATATTTTTAAATTTTGTGATTTTTTCAATGATTGAAGTATACTAATATATAAAGACCAGGTATATCTATTTTTTTTTTTTTTTTTTTTTTATTTAAATTAAGCCTCGGCAACAATGAGTTTAACTCTAAATTAATTACATATTAAATACTATTTATAAGGTTGGACTTAGTAATAAAGGTTATTATGAGTCTTATGTTGTCTGGGTGGAGGGCTTCTGACAGAATGTTTGAGGTGCCTGCTTCCCGTCTATCCGTTTCGTATGAAAGACATTCAGTTATGATGTGTTTGATTGAGAGAGGAGTACCACAGCTGGCACATAGGGGTGGGTCTTCTTTCTTCATCAGATACTGGTGTGTTAGTGATGTATGTCCTATACGGATTCTGTTAACTGAGGTTTCCATTTTCCTTGTAAAGTCTGGTGGAGAAGGCCATGTGTGGATGGTATTTTTAATTTCGTTTAATTTGGATGTACCTTGTTTCCATGCCCGTAGCCATATGTTGTTAGTTATTATACTAGTTATGAGTTTGGCGTCGTGTAGGGTGAAATGATTAAGTCTATTGGCATCCGTTGATGTAATTGCTTGGCGGGCTTTTTGGTCAGCTCTTTCATTTCCCTGAATTTGATTGTGACTGGGTATCCATAATAAGGTAATTGAGTAGCCGGTGTGTGTAAGGTTATAGATCTGGTTCTGGATTTTCCTGGAGATCTCATTTGGATTGTAGATATTTTCAATACTCCTCAAGGTACTAAGTGAGTCACTGAGGATTACTGCTTTGTGTATGTGATTAGTTTTAATGAGGTCTAAGGCAAATGAAACTGCAATTGCTTCGGCTGTGTATATTGTGCAAAAGTTGGGGAGTCTCAGCATAGATACGTGGTCCTGGACTACAGCTGCTCCAACACCGTTTTCCATTTTGGAACCATCCGTGTAAATTTCGGTAAAATCGTGGAACCCGGAGATGATTGAACGTAGATGTTGTTTGTAAATTATGGGGGCGGTGTCATTATTCGAATATTTACATAGTTCTCTGTTGATTGGGATATTAATAGCCAAGGGGGCGTCTGTATGGTTTCGTTCTTGATAACGTCCAGGTGGGAGAATGGTATGTCTTTAAGGGTGTCATTGATTTGATTCATTACCTTGAGGTTATTTTGAGTGCGTCTGGTTGCTAGTAATATGGAGCTATGGACTCTCCTGATATCGAGAGGGGCTACTCCAGCTGTATTGAGCACGCTGGGAATCGGGCTGGAGCGGAAGGCTCCGGTAACGAGTCTTAACCCTGTGTTGTGTATGGTATCAATCATTTTGAGTGCTGTTGCCTTAGCTTTTGTGAACAGGAATGAGTTATATTCGAGTTTGGATAGGATTAGTGCTTTATAAATTTGTAATAGACTAGAGGAGTGACTTCCCCATGACCTGTGGGCGAGGCATTTTAGCGTATTCATTCTTAGAAGTGAGTCCTTTCGGATGGTCTTGAGATGTGGTATCCACGTGTTTCTTGAATCAAAGAGTATGCCTAATATTTTGATGGAGTTTTTTATTGGTAGGGGAATATTGTTCATATATATGGTGGTGTTAACAATATTTCTTTTATTAGTGAAGAAAGTACATTGTGATTTTTCGACTGAAAAAGAGAAACCCGAGACAAGAGACCAGTCTTGTAGTGCAGTTATTGCATTCTGCAGGTAATTTATAGTTCTATTTGTATTGATGCCTCTGCAGAATATATTGAAGTCGTCGGCAAATAGTGTGCACATAACCAGGGGTTGTTTAACTAGTGGTATATCATTAATCGCTAATAAGAATAGCGATACCGATAGTGTGGATCCTTGTGGTACGCCGTTTTTTTGAGAGTATATTTTCGACAGTTTTCCGTTGCACTTCACCTGGAAGGTTCTGTCGGTAAGGAAGTTCTGTATAAAGTTGAATAAATTACCTTTACAGATAATGTTTGACAATGACCTAACCTAACCTATGAGTAGTTCATATGGTTGGAATTTTGTTGTTTCATGATCAATTGTGTTATATACATACATAGCATATGGAATAAATTCGTCCCAATTTGCTAGATTTTTTTCGACATAATGACGTAAATAGTTTCCTAATGTTGAATGGCTTCGTTCTAATGCTCCATTACTTTGTGGTCTATATGGCGTTGTGTTAAACTTGGAAATTTTCAATAGTTTACATACTTCCAAAAAGATTTTACTTAAAAATTCCGTTCCTTGATCGGATACTATGGATTCTGGAATTCCATGTATACAAACAAATGACGTTACAAAATTATGCGCTACAGTATTAGCTTCATGGCATACCATAGATGTTGCAATACTAAATTTCGTTAAGCCATCTTGCATTGTAAGTACATATTTATTTCCCTTATGTGTAATGGGAAGTGGTCCTACTATATCCATAAATATTTTCTGAAATGGCTTATCCGCTGTTGAAGTGATAACCATTGGTTGTTTTGTATGTTTGTTTGACGTTTTATTCTTTTGACATGACTGACATTTTTTAACATAATCTGTTACTTCCTTCAACATCCCTGGCCAATTATATACTTTTTTAATTTTTTTTATAGTGTTCGAAATTCCTCTGTGTTCTGCCAAAGGATTCTCATGCATTTCCCTAATAATAATATTTTTTTCCTTATCCGTAAGTTCATTTGGAGTAAATATTCTAAGTTTTATCTTGGTACCTTTAAATAGATATCTTAACATTATTCTTACTGTTGCCCAATCTAGTTGGAAAATTTGATCGCCTGTTTTTGATAAAGCTAAATCTGTTATTTGATTGTTTAAACAAAAGTTTCTCAAATTTTGCAAACAATGATAGACGTTTCCATAAGTAATTTGACTTTTTTCTTTCTCTGATAGTACCATATATATTATGTAACGGTTACCTTCTCTTAGATACAATAAATCTGTAATTTCTTTATTTTGATTATTTTCTAGATTCCCAAATCGACGTCGGAATTCCAGTGACCCCTCTTTCAAAGTTAATTCCTGTGATATATGATGTACGAGACTTGCCTGATCATCTTCAAAAATATTTCCAGCTACTTCTATAATATTTAAATTTTGAACTACATTTGTCTTTACATAATCCATGTATTCATTATATGTTTTATTACTTATTACTAATTGTTCTCCTTCAATCTGCATAACTTGGTGTATTCTACTGAGGGCGTCAGCATTCGTATTCAATATTCCTGGTTTGTAAATAATCTCATACTCATACTCCTCCATTGCTAGTCTCCAATGCATTAGTCGCGATCCTGGATTCTTGTGATTAACCAACCATCTTAGCGGCTGATGCTCCGTTACTATATAAAATTTCCTCCCTAGCAAATAAGGTCTTAACTGTTTTAAACTCCATACAATGGCTAATAATTCTTTTTCTGTAGTACAGTAATTCTGTTCCGCTTTGTTTAGTACTCTTGATGAATATACAATTGGTAAATCTTGCCCTATTAGACCTTGAGATAGAACCGATCCAATTGCTAAGTTACTCGCATCGCATGCCACATTAAACGGTTTCTCAAAATTAGGATAACTAAGAATAGGTTCACTTATTAATGCATTTTTTAATGTTTCAAATACTTGTTGACATGTATTTGTCCAATCGTACGGTATGTCATTTTTCAATAATGCAATTATTGGTTTTGCAATTTTACTATAATCTCTTATAAACCTACGGTAATAACCGGACAGTCCCAAGAAACTTTTCAACTGTTTCCGGCTATTTGGTACTGGGAAATTCTTCACACTCAAAATTTTTGACGGATCTGGTTTCAAGCCTTGTTCTGTAATTATATGGCCTAAATATATAACTTCGTGACGCAGAAATTCACACTTCATAGGTTGTACTTTTAAATTATAATCCCTAAACCTTTGAAAGATTTCTTTTAATTTTTCACTATGATCTTTCAAATCATGTGCATATATGATAACATCATCTATATAAACGAATGCTTTTATACCATTTATTCCCAACAACACCGTGTTTATTAATCTCTGAAAAGTACTTGGCGCTCCTTTTAATCCAAAAGGCATCTTAAGAAATTCATAATGACCTTTATCCGTGGAAAATGATGTTTTCACCCTATCATCTTTATGTACTGACACCTGGTGGTATCCACTAGCTAAATCTAAAGTTGTATAATATTTAAAATTGCCTAACTGATCTAAAATTTCGTTTATATTTGGAATCGGAAACACATCTCCAGTTGTAATACTATTCAATTTCCTGAAATCCACACAGATTCGAAATTTTTGCTTTCCCGAACCATCCGTTTTCTTTGGTATTACTATTAATGGGTTGTTCCATGGTGAAGTACTTTTCGTAATAATTCCATCCTTTTCCATCTGATCTATCTGCATCAATATTTCTTGTTTGTGATTTTGCGGTAGTCTATATGGTTTAATATAAACTGGTTGAATATCGGATGAAGTATTAATTCTATGTTGTATTGCTGCTGTTCCCTCTAATTTATCACCTTCTAATAAAAAAACGTCAGAATATTCTGTAAATATATCCTTTAATGATCGATATTCTTCCTTGTTTAGATGCTGCAATCTTAAAGATTTTTTCAATAACTGTAAGCGATCTCCTTTTTCTTGAACTTCTGGTAATTTAGTGCACACTTTTAAACTTGTTTCTTCCCACTGCTCGTACAATAGATTGTTCAAATCCACTGCCTGTAATTTGACCGAATTTTCATTTTGATTTACAATTTTTATTAATATTTGTCGATCCTTCACTGTAGTTATAACATTTCCACATTGAATCAGATCTTGTACTGCTTGTGAATAAATAATTAATGTATCACTTTCTTTTATTCGATCGTCCGTAATTTGTATTGGAACTACCACTTCACATCTTGGTGGTATTATTGCAATGTCGTCATTGTTGATATTTTGAATGTTTTGATTTAATACTGTGGAGTTGCCTTCAGTCACTGTTGACGTAATCTCCTTTTTTGCATAGTCAATTGCTATTTTATTGTCTTCCAAAAATTCTTTACCCAAGATTCCATCATGGGGTATTGGAAAATTATTACTTACGACTTGAAATCTTACTTGTCTTTTTTCTTTTCCAAAATACAATGTTAGACTTGTCGAACCGATTGTGTTAACGAAAAATTCGTTGATACCTTTTAATCGATATACAATTTTTTCGTTAACTCTTACATTGTCCTTAAGTGATAATAATTGAATTATATTTATTTCGCTACCTGTGTCAACCAAAAACTTTGAGTCTTGATTAAAAAATTCTGTAGATTGACATAAAACATGATCTTTAAAAAGTTGAGCCTTTAATTTGAATGATCTAAAAATGTTACGGCTGTTGCTTTGATTTCCTGGACCGATCGTTCGCCGTTCTGAATCGACCCTGTTTCGTTTCCCGAAGTTGATGGCTCTGCATTAAAACTTCCTTGACCTGCTTTTTTCTCATTATTGTACTTTAATTTTCTGCATACTCCAATTTAATGACCTGGTTTTTTACAATATTTACAAAAAATTGTTTTGTTATTATAGCTAGTACTGCTTTCTGCAGTTTGTTTATGCATATTCGCTGACCAATTGTTTTGTTTTGCATTTTGGCCTGTATCCGTGACCCAGTTTTTTTGATTGTCTTGCGATTTTTTTTTTAAATTCGTGATTTGGCTTTGACCAACATACCTTCACCGTGTGGCCTACTTTTCCATAATTAAAACAGGTCATAGTGCATACTATGCATAGTGGTTGTTTGTATCTAATGTCCTTCGTACATACCCCTCATATTAGTTATGCATTAATAATTAATATTGTTGTTTTGGGTCACGTTAGTCACTGGCTCCTAGCACCTTCCCCCTTAAAGATTTATTTATATCACTTAAACGATAGAAATAAATCCAACAATTTAATAATTCACAATAATTCAATTACAAGTTAAACTTAACTTGTTTACAATTGGTATACATTTGTTTACGACATTGTTACAGTGTTCGAGTTAGAATATATAATATAATTTTTACGTATGCTTTTGCATTTACATTAATACAGTGATATAACATAATATAATACCATATAATTATTCGGTGATTACAATATTCATACAATCATACATTCATATTGGTTAATTTATGTGTGTTAGTATAGGTACCATGCAGACCTATACTAGCGCTACCTGGTTGATAACACCATAAGTTCTTTTATTATCAAGATAATATTATGACAATAATCATTATTTTTTAATTTTGTTATTTGTTGTTCAAAGTACATATTTTATAAGTACTGTTTTCGTTATTGCTTATAAATAAAATGAGTAACCGAATGTGTTGTGTTGTTAACTGTAGCAACTCCTATAAAAATACAACTAACGTGAAATTCTATAGTTTCCCCAACAGACCCCATGAGAAAGACCTGAAAACACTGTGGGTAAAGTCTGTAAAACGAATTGAGTAAGTTGTATTAACATAATTTTTGGAATTCTTTTATTTACCTATATTCCTACATCTTAGTGTATAACATAACTTTACTGTAACTCTTATTTTTTAGAATAAATGGTGACCTTTGGCCGCCAAAATCACATAGTCTCATATGTAGTAATCACTTTGTTGGAAATCAAAAATCAAAAAATCTAAGCAGTCCGTCTTATGTGCCTTCCTTGTTTCCTCAAGTTTATAAAAAGAAATGTATAAATGAGGAACAGACAAGTGCTAGGTACAATCGTAATGTGAAACGTCAAGAAGCAAAATTAAAAATATTATCAGTTGATTCGTTATTAGATATACCAATAGAGGACAGTGAGTTTAACACTTTGAATACACTTGTTTGTACTGAATCAAAATCTGTTCATGCTGCTTGTCAAGCTGGTTTAGATTATCATAACAAAGATTTATTTCAATTTGAATGTGTATTTAATAAATCAAACAATGATGTATCAACTCAAGCATCAATTCCTATTGATTATAATTATACTTTTAAAAAGCCTAATTCCAATGACGTTTCTTGTGGTTCTGATGTATCTTCAATAAATTTTAATTATTTTCAAGGGTTTCATTCAATTGACAAAGAATCTCAATTAAAAGATTTAACTGGTACCACTTTTAAAGTATTTAAACTTTTATTATCATTAACACTTGATTCAACCTGTAGCACAGTTAGTAAAGAAAATAGTTTATTAATGTTTTTAATAAAAATTAAACTTGGAATTACATATTCGGCCATTAGTGTTCTTTTTAATGTTAATTGTACTACTGTTACAAGAGTATTTTACAATATTCTAAATTCTTTGGTAACAAAAACAAGAGAGTTCATTTTTTGGCCAAACAAAAAAACTATTTTGGAAACTCTGCCAAAATCTTTCAAAAAAAACTACCCTAACTGTCGTTGTATTATTGACTGCACATCTGCACCGAAATTAAAACGGAACAGCCAAATACTGTCGAACAAAGGGTGCACATGTACTCTAGATATAAAAATTCTTATACAGTAAAAGTTCTTATTGCTATAACTCCGAATGGTTTAATTTGTTTTTTATCAAAGTGTTATGGGGGTAAAGCAAGTGATACGTTTATTACCAACAATAGTGGGTTTTTATCAAAACTGGAACCTGAAGTGTTAGCAGATAAAGGGTTCCCGGGTATCAAGGTCCCTTGTGATGAGAAACAAAGTATTTTAGTAATGCCACCTTTTCTTCATAATGGACGGTTCACAGAAGAAGAGGTGGTTGAGACTTATAATGTAGCTAGTGTACGTATACACATTGAAAGGGTATTTGCCAGATTAAAAACGTATGGTATATTGAATAAAATCACCTCAGATTTACTTTCTTCTATTGATGACATCATACACATTTGTTGTGTACTGACCAATCTACAAGGTCCTATAGTAAATGAATAATAATAACATTATATAATTTATCTGAACATTTATTTAGTACTTTGAAATTTAAACAAACAAAATTATTTATATTTTTAATTTTAATTTTAATATTCTTTTAATAATAATAATAATAATTACTATTAACTTTAAAATAAACATTTGTATATTATTATATTCAATACACTTTTATTTGTGTTTTGAAATATATAAGATAAGATATTATGTAATTACATACCTGCTTTTATAGTTACATATTGTTTACGTAATCTGGAGTGTAGGAATGTATTTTAGTATGACTTATACTTTAGGGTGCTGGTATAACATTCATAAAAAACAAATATATGCTGCACTTGATGCAATACATTGTATGTTTTGAATACATTTAAGAATTTATAAGTTTCGGGAAATAAAAGTTGAAGTAAAAGTATTCCAATCATACTAATATACTTTTTAAGAATATATCATTCTTTTCAATATATTATATATATATTTATATATTACTATAGTAATAATAACTGGATCTATTTTATTGTTTAACAAAAAGTCACATTTATCTAAACCACTACAATACATTAAGATTTGACATTGTGTGTAGTACTGGTGATTTTTTTTAAGACAAATTTGGTTATTTTCATATTTTAAATAAGACACATTCAATAAATTATTAACAGAATCAAAAATTGGTTTATCTTTACAAGAAATGGGACATTTTACCTCAACAACTTTGGTTAATTGTCCTTGTTCAATAACTATGCCATCAGGGCTAGCACAAAGCCATGTACTTTTGGAATGAATAATAACTCCACATTTAATTACTGAAATATTCAAACTTTTAGAATAAAAATCTAAAGCCATGTTTTCAAATTGTTTACCATAAGCAACATTAATTTTACCTTGATAACCTAAATCTTTATTAGTTAAAAGAGATATGGCTAATTTATCTTGATTTTGAATGGATAAATCTCTACATGATTTGATCTTGTGAGCCTTATGACTAGCTGATATTCTATCATTTCTAATTTCGACCCATAAACTACTTTCAGATTGTATTTTTGTCTCATTAAATATTTGTGTTATTCTATTAATATTAACCATAATGTTTGTAAAAAAGTATTCATTTTCATTATAGTTTAAAGGAAAGTAATAGCCAGAATTAAAAATTAAAGAATTACTGTTTTGCAAGTGTAACACATCACATATAAAGTTTTTGTCCATACTCTTTTCTACTTCATTTAAAATAAAATCTAAACACTTTTTACTTTCTATAAATGCTTCACATTGCTGTTCTTTTTCTATCATAGTAGTCAAAATGCATGGTATTGATAAAATATTATACTTTTTTACAAGAGACTCGTGATTAATTGAGTTGATTTCAGATCCGTGATTCTTTTTACGTTTCCTATGAAATAGAACATCGCCCAGTAAACATGTCAATGTCTTTTAGATGTCTATTATATACCATTTATTAGATCAAAATATCTATTTTTTATGTATAATAGATGTCCTTTTTATGTTCCAAAATAAGTCTAAATGAGACAACTATTTAAAGTCTAAGTGAATATTGTTAATATACGTATTTAAGACTGTCTTTTATTGGTATACAAACTAGCATTTTAGATGTATATAAAATATCTATTATTTGTATAGGATATGATACATGACTAATTAATATAATTTAATTTAACATAGTCTTTAGTCTTAAACTATAATCTTTATGTTAACCATTATTGACTAATAAGTCCACTATTATACATTAGTATTACTATTATACATTAAGAGGTAAATGTAAATATTTATAGTTGGATAGGCATTAAATGTAATTAATATATTCAAATACAAAAATGAATAACTACACAAAATTAATTTATTTTAATAAGTATAAATAAATAATAATTAATAATTGGAAAAGTGCGCACTTCCATAAAATACAATATATAATATATAAATTATATTATAATAAAACATAACAATTAAACATGTTGAGTCAAAATTAAAAATTAAAGCTTCTAAGCTTTTTTTAATGATGTTCACAATAAAATTTAATAACATTGACATATATATTTAGTCAAATTAAAAAAAAAAACCGTTATAAATTAAAATACACTATAAGTCTATAATACTATATACTCTACCTACCAACCACAATACCACTTAATATTATTATTTATTGTTTTTATATTTGTCCCGGGTTGGTGCTAAGCGTAACCAGTTCTTTATTCTACATCTAACCACATCTTCAGATCCTGTTGGATGTTTCATCATAGTTACATCTTAAAAGGTTAAAATAATAGTATAATTAATTTTATAACTTTAATTAGAATAAGTAACACTTGTTTTAGTTAAAAATAGTCTTACCGAGTAAAAATGATTCGATTTTCTTCAATAGTACCTTTTCTGATAGGAAAGTGAATCTAGTTGGTACTTTGGGGGGTCAAAAGTCAAAATTTCCCAGTAGTTTTTCATGTAGTTTTCGCCTGGAAAAACAAATGAAAAATTATGGGAAAAACGGGAATTTTTACGGAAAACCAATTTTCGACAAAATAGATTTTGGTTTTTGAAGTAACTCTAAAATAAATGACCGTTGATACATGACATTTTGACTGTTGTTGAGTTAGAAATTCATAAAAAATTTTCTTTTTATATCTAAGGTTTGAAAATGTAATAAAAGATTCCTCATAAGTTTGCCTAATTTAATCAATAAAAAAATGTTTATAAGCAAGTCAAAATAAATTTTTATGAGCATTTTAAGTTCAAATTTTTAGATATTCATTCGATTTCTCATGTAGCGATTATTTTGTTGCAATTCAAAATCTAATAACTGTAGATGCATGAAAATTTCACTGAATGTTTGTATAAGCATTTTCTATACTCCATCTAATTTTGAATATATTTTGACTGTTTTTGAGCTTTTTACGGACCATTTCAATTTTCAATTTTTTATTTTTTTTTATATAAATAGCAATATATTTTTATTTGTTGGTCCAAAAATAATGAAAATTTAATAAAAGGTTCTCCTGATATATTGTTACAATAGCAATTGAAAAATATTAAAAATACATAGGCACACATTTTTTTATAGGCATTTAAGGTTTAAATTTTTACAGAATTCATCAAAATCTCGAAAATTATGAATCATTGTAATTAAACAATTATAAAATGTTCAGTTTTTATAACTAAGGATTGAAAATTTAAAATAAAGATTCTAATAAATAGTACATACTGTAAACAAAAAATATAAGAAATATATAAACACAGTTATTTTTACAGACATTCGATGTTCAAATTTGGACGAAATTACATATTAATATCAATTTTAACGAGTAAAAGTATAAATTATAATATTTTTCCAGCATCACTGATAATTTTAGGTTAATTATTAAATAGTATGAATAATATTAATTCAACTTACCAGCTTCCGTATAATAACAATATAAATATAGTTTAAAATATCCTAGATTGACATACCGTCTCCGCTCAGAATCGTTTTTCGTTTACAATGATATTATATCATTGAATTCAAATTTAATACCATCCATTATACAGTGATCTACTTGTAACCTACTGTACCTACAGCAGAGCGACATCCACTTGACCCCCTTTTTTAGGTTCAATATTGTTAGACATACATAAGTATATATTAGATTAAAACTTGTATACTAATATATCCAATAACATTTTTTTTTAATTTATAATTTACGATTTTTAATTATTTTCATTAATTCGGACAACCTAGACCCCCAATTAGTTCAAATTAATGAGGGCCTATCTACTGTATTTTATATTTCTGAACATGGTATATTTATCCTACCAATTTGATTGAAATCATAGATTATAATATTATAAAGCCTATATGGCCAACATTATTTCGACATATTTAACATTTTATTATTATTAATCCTTGTCAGTTGTTCGTAGTCCGTACTCCGTAGAATATCGTTTATCGTCAAAACAGAATAGTTTTTTTTTTTTTTTTTTTTTCATGTGGTATCGAGGACCGGAGGAAGAACCGCGTTAGCATTACTTTTCCTCCGGCCCCCATCGTTTATTTGAAAAATAACAAATACAATACATGATAACATCAATACATGATAAACAACGGTACATGACAAACATCAAAAAAAAATTTTAGGATTGGAGGGTAGACGAGACAGTCCCTCGTCTAATCCTCCTTACATTACGTTACTCTACTATGTTATGTTGATTGCAGTTGCTGCTGTCCTGGGTTTCTCGGCCCGGCTTGTGAGCCAGCCAGCCTCGAGTCTCGTTCTGGACTTCCATGCCGTGATCGTCGTCCCTCCCGCATGCCACGATCAGAATGTCCGCACCGGTTTCGTCTGCCGTCTGCGCCATCAACTGCTCCGCCGCCCAGTTACCGTTGAGGTTAATCTGCAAGAAATTAACCATCTCGTTGTGGTGAGCCGGCGGCCTGTCTCCTGGCTGCGCAAGCGCCCGAGCCCGGTTTGTGGGGAATCTTCGGAAGTCCGGCAGACTCGCATGCGACGCAGCGATCGTCCGCTTCGACACAATCTTTCATGGCGTGCCCGATGACGCCACACTTCCAGCATGCACCGGATCTGTCGGCTACCTTGCAGTCTCTGGTGTTGTGCACAAACGCGTGGCAGCGGAAGCACCTCGTTGGAGCTAGAGTCCTAGGGCGCACGCGACACATAGTCCACCCGATCGGGACCCTGGTGATGGCGGAGGCCAGGTGCTTGGGCATCTTGGCTGTGGCGATCTGTTGGCCCGAACGAGTGCCCCATATTCTGACATCGCTGATTGCTTCACGGTCCACTTTCATCGCTGGGTCTTCCTGCCCAGCCACAGCCTGGCCTGTGGCTGCAGCGTCGATGTCCAGGACTTCCACCTCGACCAGCAGACCGAGCTGCTGCACCTTGCCGACGGATTGTCCGAGCTTGTCCGTCATGGCCGACACTATGTTCTTCGCCGCGGTGGTGGAGCTCGCCCCCTTAGGAAGCTCGAGGAGCAGACTGCCGTCCCGCGTCTGCCTCATTGTGACATTGGTCCCGATTTCCTCCCTGGATAGACCGCAGTTGCGCACCGCTAATACCGTATCGCGGTAACTCTTGCCCTCGGCGTTCCTAATGAGGATGGCTGGAGCCTTTCTCGAAAACCCCGACGGCTGTGGTCGCGCAGCCGGGGGGCGGCCGGCCACAGTCGTCGTAGTTTTCGGTTTCTTGGAGCGTCTTCCCACGACCTTCGACCAAGCTTGGCTTCCGTCTCCATGCCGGTGTCGGCCTCGGTGTCCGGGGGGAGCTGGTGGGCCGAGGACTTCGGGAGGCGCTTTTGCCGGCTGGCGGCGGCCGTTCTCGAGGCCAGGCTATCCCAGTGTGCTGGGGTGAGCTCCATGTCGGTGGATGCGTCGGACTTGGACTTAACGGTGATAGGTCTGGGTAGGTCCACGACGTCGCCGTTCTTCTCCAGTAGGGAGTCAACTGCACTATACGCATCGCTGGTTCGGCTCAGGAGCTTCTCGATGTACGTCCGCAGGTCCACGTCCGAGGTTTTCTCCATGAGTTTCCTCGTGTCGGCAGCTACTGCTTTGATAGTGGACCTCACCTTGTTCAGCTTTTCCCTCAGCTTGACACTCCAATCGTTGCCGTTGGGTGCCTGAGATGATCCGGAGCCGTCTTGGCGGTGGTCCACCACCTTTTGCTTCTTCACTACCGGCTGGGTCAAGGAGTTGGTGATCAGGTCGAATGCTTCCGATGGGCTCATGGTGGTGCGTCTGGGCTTCGGAGGCGGGATCTGGACGTTCTGGTCTACCTCCATGTGGGTGGAGGGGTCCTCCATGATATCACTGGGGGCCGGGCCCCGGGCGCCTGGTGATGCAGACGGCTTCTCTTTTTTTGTGTTTCGAGGTCCCTCTATCTTCGCCCCTGGGGGGGATAGGGGGTCCGGGTTTGCGGGGTCTGGTCGGTATCCTCTAAAGCTGCTAGGGGAAACGTCGAGGGGGCAAAATTTTTTTCCCGAAGCTCTACGACCACTTCCGGCCGAGATATCCGCGAAAAACCTCAAAAACTGGGGTGCCCGTGGGAAGCGCAAGCGTGAGCTGGGCGCGGCGGGCGTTTTTGAGCGCGCGTGGCTGCCGTTGGCTTCCGGTGGTGTGGGATGCTCCTGCAGACACGTGGCTCTTGACTCGTGGGGTGACGGGTAGGCGCAGGCGCACTTGGGAACAGGGTTCGCTACGATAACGGAGCTGACTGCTGCGGGGTGCGTCCTTACGGATCGGCGTACACGACTCGACTATCGTACACGACTCGACTATCGTACACGAATCGACTATCATACACGACTCGACTATCAAACACGACTCGACTATCGACACGACTCGACTATCGACACGACTCGACTATCGAATAGTTAATTTTACATCTTACACGGAATAATCTATAAACCTGTATTTTTAAATTTAAATCTACATTTTACGTTGTATATATTAATTAATAATATCGTATATTATATTAATATAATATTATTGGTGAACTGTATCAATTGTTTTTGTAGTATTTATTATGATTAATATTGAATTTAAATAATAATGATCTTGACGCAATTAAAAACTAAAAATATAATAGAAATAATGAACTAAAAAAAATACATTTAAATATTTAATTACGCCTAAGTTGAACAAATGTTCATCACAGCAAAAACTGTTTTGCGCGGGATAGAACCACTCAGGCTGTATTGATAGGTAAGACTCCAAATTGATATACAACATTTTAGAACATTATCTGTGATTTGTGAATATATTTTTTTTAAATAAATTGAGTTTTTCAAACTTTATATATTATATTGTAATTCCAAAAAATAAAAAATAAAAACGATATTTCACAGCCAAAGTTCTCAGTGTAAATAATAGGTTCGTTTAGAAAATTGTTTACTTGACAAAATTCATCAAGATTTCGTAAATTTGCAAATTTGTTGCAAAATGTTTAATTTATATAGTAAAGAATTATAAATTTAAAACACAGTTCCTTGTACCTCACTTATTTATATTGTTACCAAAAAATCAAAAAATTGTGTAAACGTTTTATTTATAGATATTTTAAGTTCAAATTTGGACGAAATGAGATAGGCACTTATTTAAACAAGAAATAACAGTTTTGATTATTTTATTGCAATTTAAAAATATAATTAGTGAGTATTTAAAACTTTTAAAGTAGATAATTATATTTTTTTACACACTATGCAATTTTTAAAAACAAAAATTAGTTCAACATACTGCATTGCTAAATAATAATAAAATAAACCACTTAATATTAAATTACATTTTGTCATTTATAATTTTAGGCCTAGTACCTATACTAGGTTAGTTCGTGTTTCGTCATTTAACATAAAAATATTGTCACAAAATATATGTTATTATACTTCCTATTTTGTTTATTTATTTTGTCTATTTTTAAGGAGTCAAATCTATGAGCTCCAAAGGTTCTGATATTAAAAATTCCACAAGTAAGTGAAAATGTTATGATATTTTATTATAAATAAGTACACATTATGTAGTCAAAATAATAAACATTTATTAAAATATGTCATTTACTTTCTGTTAAATAAAGATATCCTCCAGATAAGGAATTAAAGAGAAAAAGAAACCGAGTTTGTTCTACCACAGTATAGAGTTTTATGTACCAGAATATATTTGAGGTAACAGATATCTATGTTGTCGATCCTTGTCTAATGGTGAGCATTTATTATTTGCAATTTGAATACCGAACTTCAATATTATAACAGTCGTCACTCGATAATTTGAACCTCGATAAATTAAACTAAAAGTTTGGTCCCCTGAGAAAATATCTATAGTAAGAAAAAAATTCATGTATTTTAAATGTCTCCTCAATAATTTGAAAAGTATGTCAATGGTTTTTTCGACTCTAATCGTATAGTTTTACCAAAATAAACCTTTGCAATAGTGGGTAAACAGTTGTTGAAATCAAATAAGTAGTCAGTCTGTGTTGGGCGATGGTATCAGAATTCGCTAGCGCCGATATACCATCCACCCGGATGTTCACGGGTCTCTATTAGGTTAGGTGTTTTGCTAATTTCGAATAATAGACCACACAAATTGGATAATAATAATACTTACGCTATATATTTTTCACACGTTACACGTTAAATACAAACAATAATAACATACACGTATATGGTATATATAATCCCTAACGGACCGGTCTCAGAAATATATAGTATATAATATGTCGATAATGTATACTATCGATACTAGAAATAATTCACAATCAATAATAATAATAATAGTATAAAATAATAACATTTGACATGTGGCGATTTTAGCACACCATGGCTTTACAATAATTATATAATAATTAATAACGATACCAGGCCGCATACGCAGGTGCCGGGGAACTTTGCTGCCGCCGCTCGTCCAACGCCGCCCAATAGACTGATGTGGTACTGGTTACGCGATCACATACAAGAATGCCACCTTCACGTAGCATACGAATATATTATACCCGCAACCACTCAATATATTATAATATTAGGTGTCACTCACCGCCGTGGTGACAACACCGTACGGTTAATACACGGATAATGATAATAATAAAACAAAACCGTTTTGAACTGTTCGCGACACTATTGTCACCCGCGGAAAGAACACGCGTTCATTAATAATAATAATACCGCCGGCCGTCAGCACTATATAACGCGATTCGACCGTGTGTGCTACGCGCCTACGCATAAATGACTCTAGTCATAATGAAATAATATAATTTTAAATAGATATTAATAATTTAATTTAAATACGATTTATCTGTATTTTAATAAATATTTTCTTATTTGTTACTTGTTAGGTGCGTCTATATATCATATTATAGATTATGCCATATGCTGGATATTATATTAAACAGAGTACATATATACTTCTGGACGTTCAACTGTATCAATTTTTTTATTTTTTTATCCCACCGTTCGACATAATCAACATTTCCAGATGCAATAAAATTTGATGCCATGTGAACGGATTTACTGTCATACCATTTAACCAATGCGATAGTATTTTCATCATTTCGAATTTCGTGTGTTGCACCTTTCCCTATGGAAGCAAGCACTTTATCGTTCATAAATGGTGGCTTCGAAAATCTATCCACTCGTATGGTTGACGCAGCAAATATTTTCCGTTGCAACAATATTTCGAATAAATTATAACTTGCAAAATAATTATCGAAGAATAAAAAGTGCTTATTTTCCTCGACATGGTCAGTTAGTTGAAGAACAACTGAAGCGCCTAATCCAAATTTATTTTTAAATTGAGGAAAAAATTCAGTTTCAGTGCCTATTGGTAGATAATAAAATTATATATTATACCACTGGCGCCACATAACATAACAATTTATAGTTGTTGAAGTATGGAGTTGCAAATTTCAAAAATCGTGCTGCACATAAGGTGCAAAATATTGATATAGATTTGGAATGAATCGGGTAAAGTCAGGGGGGGGGGCAACGTCACAGACGTACTACAATACATTCTTCGCTAAACTCAGAATTTAAAATTAAGGAATAATGAGAAATTTTAGTCAATATATGCGAATAATATTAATTTTTAATATTTAATATTAATTCATAATAATAATAAAATAAGTGTAAAGTAGTAGTAGTAGTAGTAGTAGTAAATATTCTGAGCGGAGGCGGTTTATCAGTCTAAGATATTAAGACTGATAAACCACCTCCGCTCAGAATCGTTTTTGTATATTATCATTCAATTAAAATTTAATACCATCCATAATGGTATAACCCACTTGTAAACTACTGTACAACGGTGACATCTATATTTATCCGATTTTTTTTTTATAAATTTAAACTTAAAATATTCTTGATTTACTATTAACTATTTTATAATAACTTAATTTTTTTTCAGTTTAAGCGCAACGGCAGAACTGGTCACCGGGCATAATCGCGGACACCAACACGGTTAGGTTACCTATATAAATCTAATATTTAGCTTGGTTCCCTAAATTTCAAATTATCGAGTGTCGGCTGTATGATACAAAAAATGTATTTTAAAATTGTAGTGTTTGAGATAGTTCATCAGTCAAAAGAAAGAAACCGTATTCTATGTGAACTAAGTCCAAGTGGTATGAAATTCTTTGAATATACCTACCTATATTTCAATATTTATTTCCTTACAAATTACAGTCTAAATTGCATCTAATTTCCAATAGTATACAAGTAACAGTCAAAACTTGATTGAGAATGGTAATGAGGGATAAATGCGGTCAATATTATAACTTTCATGAGAAGAACAATGCCAAGAATCTATTTAAATAAAATTGAATTACATTTAATTCTACGATAGTAGATATAAGTACTTATTCTATACATATTATACTTATCTATAAAAATTATTTTTTATATACCTACTACTTTTCTGTTTTTGTTAACTATTAGGTAGATGTTGTTTTAAATGTACATACGGATGCAACAGAGTATGAAGTTAAAATCAAAATTAGACTTGGTTAAGATTAGCTTTGACAAGAATTTCAAATAAAATAATTCGTTAGACTCCTAAACAAAAGAATAAGTAAACTGCAATTCAACCATTACCATATTATTGCATTATTATTATTATATTTATTTTTCTTATTTTTTAATGATAATTCATATCTTCCTACTGCTGAACTGTATATAGTAACGTATACATTTAACGACAAATATTTTAATATTCTTAATTAACATAATTATTATGATTACTGTGGACCGGAATTATATGCAAATGCACATATGTATTAGAATAAGCTTTTTGAAATCTGATAAAAATTGTCTCCAATTTACACATAATATCAATGAAATTACGACCCGTGTTTGTTGCCAAAGATAAGACAACATACTCATATATTAATATAGATAAATTTGTTGTTCATATAGGTAAAGTTTAAATGTTTGACGGAAACCGAACAGAGATAATATTTTATAGATTGAAGATAAATAATGATAAATGGCGAAGAATTTAGTTAAGATCACAAAATACTTTTTTACTTTTAAAATATGTTTATATCTTTTTTAATACTTAAATTTACATAATTGGGTATAAAATGTTTTCGATTCAATTTTAAGTGCATATTTTGTAGCATGTTACAGCATTTTTAGAAACATATTTTGAGGATTTTTTATTCATATAAATCCGGTCCTTAATGATTACAAATTCTTGTAATATATAGAAATATATACCTATATAGACTATTTGATAGCATGATCACACATTACAAATTTCTATACTATAGTAGATTCTTAACTCAGAATAAACCGAATACAAAATAATTGAAGCTAATTTACCATGTTTGGGATGGGAAAAATGTTTATTGATATAATAATTGAAAACTTTTTATAGGTATCAATTATCAATATGAAATACCAAAGATACATAGGCAATACATATATATTTATATTGTTTACATATTCCTGTCGATTTTCCAAGAAAATGATAAATGAAGATTCATTTGATGATACTAGTTTCTTATTTGGTGTAATACTAGATAGTCCGTGTTATCCATTTGCCCATTTATAACTAATTAATAGCCACAGTCATATCAGTGAGAAAATACAAGAACACTTGTAATACCAAATAATTTTGTAATTGATTGTTAACTCTTGTACTTGTTTATTATCGCCCCTCCAGTACATCGCATAAAATTTATCGCTATTGCTAATCGTTTTAATCTATTTTAGAAAACTACCTATAATACAAAGATATATAAGACCAGGCTCAATAATTTTGTCAGATTGTTGGAAAGCTTACAATAATTTGCAGCAAGTGGGATTCAAACATAATGTAAACCACACGTATAATTTTGTCGATCCGGACACAGGGGTTCACACCCAACATATTGAGAGGTTTTGGGGTTCTGCTAAATGGGGCAATAAAAAGCGTCGTGGAACTAACAGAAATTTTCTAGAATCATATTTGGCAGAGTTTATGTGGAGAACACGTCTATATTATACATTGAAATATTTTTTTTATTTGCGATGTACTGGAGGGGCGATAACAAACAAGTACCCAAGTATTTTTATTGTTTGATAGAGATTATTATTTGATGTTGGATTTTGGATTAACAAAATTGTTACTATTTTATTTATAAAATATGTTAAAAAATTTACTAAAATTGATGTTTTATTTAAATTATAGGTTTAAGTATGTTAACATATTTTTTTAGATGTGTAATGTATGTATTAATTTTTTTTTTGTTCAATTTATAACCAAAAACAATACTATACATAATACGGAGTAATTTTTGGGTACTTGCTTTTTAAGAAGGATCATTTTATATTTATATACTATACGTCTACTTAAAACATTAATTAATGTCTATGTGTAGGTAGATGTTATAAAAGAGTTGAATTTGATTTGCTATATGATATATGATAAACGCTTTAATGGGATCTTCAAATAGTCTAAAAAAAGTGGCGCATATATAGACTAAAGCGCGTTACACACTACCTGATTTAGTCGGGCCGACAGGATACCTGACCAAATCAGACGTTGCGTACACACAGTACGACCACCACATGATGTAGTCAGTCTAGTCATATCATGGCTCCGTTATCAAACCAACAAAAATTGGGAATTGGTTTAATAGCATTATCATTGACATTGACGGAAGAAAAGAAAAAACGAAGAATGTGGGCAAAAAAATGGTTAATTGAACGAAGAAAATTCAGCCACATGACATTACTAAAAGAATTGGATGGTGATGATTTTCGTACCTATTTAAGAATGGATTACAATTGTTTCGACGAATTACTAAATTTAGTAAGTCCGTTAATCACTAAACAAAATACTAATTTGCGAGAAGCTGTCAGTGCCGAAGAAAGACTTGTTGCCACACTAAGATATTTGGCATCAGGCAGAGAATATAATGATTTAAAATTCAGTACTGCAATTTCTCCACAGTTACTTTCAAAAATAATTCCAGAAACGTGTCATGCTATTTTTAAAGTGCTGAGAAATTTTTTAAAGGTAAGAACAATGTTTTTTATAAATTAACATATTTACCAGTTTAATCAACAATTACTTTGTAAAATATTAATAGTGTATATATAATAAATGAGAGATGTCTTAATTATTTCTTTAATAATATGGCAGATAAAAAAATAGTAACAACACATTTTTATAATTTGAAATTATTTATTCTTATTCAAGTTAAATAGTTGCGATTTGCTTGCTGAACGAGCAACACGTATGTTTCCGCACTCGGGTAGTCGGGTATAGTACGTACACGTAGTGTTATTTTCAGTAATTCAAGTATCATCAAAAATGCTTACCACGCAGACAGGACATTGGTAAGTGTTCACATAATATAACTAAGTAGGTCACACGTGCAACGGCGTACCTGTGGCTCCCACCGTCGCGTGACGTGCACTGCCATACAGGCCAACATGGATATACAGCCGACGTTTGCACAAATGCAAAATGCGATATCGGAATTAATGCATACTAATGAACAACTCCGCCGCGAAGTCACAGAACTACAGGCGAGTCGACAATTATTACAATTAAAAAATGACGAACTGTCATTGGAAACTAAAAGGTTACAATTAAAAAATACATTTCATAATGTACCAGTGTCAAATGATGTTAACGTAGGTTCAAAAGAATCCACACAAAAAAACATCAAAAAACAAATTAGTGGTGATACTCAAAAAGTATATAAACCTCCTCCAATAACCATTAAAGGCGTGAAACACTTTGATAAATTAAAACAACTACTAACGTGCGAAGAACCAGCCGGATACGAACAAAAATTCAAAATTATATCAAACAACGAGACGAAAATATTGACGACAAACGAAAATCAATTTAGAAGCACGATAAAAATGCTAGAAGAAAATAATGTTGAATACCATCGGTATCAATTAAAAAGTGAAAAACCATTTCGAGTTGTGTTACGAGGTATAAATCATGACTCAGATCCGGGAATAATAAAAAGCGAACTGTACGACCAAGGTCATGAAGTAATAAAAATAACCAATATTCAGATAAAGAAAAAATCCGATCCTAAAAACAAAAACAGTGAATGGACTCATATACGTTTACCATTATTTTTCATTGACCTACAACCAAGGGAGAATAATAAAGACATATATAGCATAAAATTGCTATGCCATCAGGTTATAAAAATAGAACCTCCGCGTAAGAATAAAGAAGTACCGCAGTGTAAAAATTGTCAAGCATTCGGGCACACACAAAACTACTGTCACAGATCTGCTGTATGTGTTAAGTGTGGCGAAGGTCATAGAACCACAGACTGTTCTAAACCTAAAAAGTCAAAAGCAAAATGTGCAAACTGTGATGAAAATCACACAGCCAACTGGAAAGGATGCTCTGCTTATAAAAAAGCAACAGAAAAAGCACACCCAAAAAAAGTCACTGCTGTACAAAGGATACAACAGAAACCAGCTCAGCCTGTGACAACAAACATTTCATATGCACAGATGGCTAGTACTCCAAGTACTTCAAAAAATAACCAAATTGCACCTCAAGTGTCTGTACAACAACCTAAGGAAAACAATGAACCTAGGCTCAATGATATATTAGTTGTGTTAACCAATGTAACACAAACACTAGCAAATATCCCAGCGAGAATGGACAAGTTAGAAACAATACAAAACAAGTCCAAAAATGCCAAACAGAAAAATAAATGATCCCTACACTTCGGATCATAACTTGGAACGCCAATGGGTTAGTACAGCGCAAACAGGAACTTGAAGACCTCTTACATAGAGATAACATCGATATAGCTCTTATATCAGACATCCACTTTACAGCGCGGACCTTTCTGAAGATTAGGAACTACCAAACGTATATTACATTACATCCCAGTGGTAAAGCTCGAGGAGGCTCAGCTGTAATAATAAAAGAGTCTATAAAGCATCATGAGCATGACAAATGCTCTGAAAACCATATTCAAGCTACCAGCGTTGTCGTAAATGGTATAAACCTTATAGTCACTGCAATTTACTGTCCACCACAAGGGGGTGCAGATGAAATTAAGTTTACTGAATTTTTCCATACTTTGGGCGCTAGATTCATAGCTGGAGGAGACTATAATTCCAAATATACTCATTGGGGTTCGAGACTTATCACCCCAAAAGGACGCGCTCTATTAAAAACTGCAAACAATATCAATGCTGAAATCATTTCCACAAGAAAAGCAACGTATTGGCCAACTGACCAGTATAAGATTCCGGATTTATTAGATTACTTTGTGGGACGGGTACAGTTTTCCCGATTTTGATAACAATTGATAACAGTGAACCTGATAAGAACAAAAAAAAAATGCTCATGCCAACATACAAAAGTCAGAAAAAATCCCAATTCCCGCATCGTTTACCAGCGATTAAATCAAAAATAAAAAAATCGGTTTCGTACCAATAGTGATTTTTCAAAAAATGTATAGCGAGAAATTTTGTCTTCTATAAAATAAGACCCTGTTTAGTTAGCTTTTAATCAGTGAAGTTAAGTTATTATCATTTATTGGTTAATAATCATAATATAATAATATATTATATTCATATTTTAATAATTATAACTTTATATTATAATAATTTATAATATATTTTATAAGTACTTTTGCACTTAATATACTTACTCACGATTTCTAGTTTTATTATTTAAATTATTTTAGTTAGTACAGCTTTAATAATAGTGAAAGTTTACTTACTGTGCTATAAGAAATAAACTAAATATTTAATATATAATATGCTAACTATTATATTATGCCATATTTATTATATAGAAAAGTATGTCTGTATATTTTATTCTCGGATTTAAATACTACTTTGGATATCATAAAAGTAAATTTTTAATAGATTTTCATAAAATTAATTCCATTTGTTTATTTTTAACTTTATCATTACATAATTCATATTTTGGTGTGAGAAACTATTCTAGGTATTTATTTATATAATATTTTAAATTACCTACCTATATCAAACAATGTAATATATAATATTTAGAAAAAAAAAATTATATTTGTTATTACTTATTAGTATATATATTATATATATTATAACTATAAACTGAATCTCTACATGCAATGGGCAGTTTCTTTACAAGTTTACTAAATTCTAATAGCTATAATATTTATGTCCTTATCCTTATTGTATTAAACTGTATACTGTATACATATGACATATCATACTTTTCATAGTTAATAATAAAATTTACAAAGTTATTTTTTTATTGTTTTATTAAGTATATGATTAAACATATTAGATCACTGTTTCATTCAATTTTATTTCTGTATTAGCTAGGATTGCAGTTCAAACTCAACAGTATTATTTCTAAATTGTATTAGTTGATACACAACTTGTACATTTATAATACAGATAGAACATTATTTCTGGTTTTGTACCTAGATATTTTTCTTTTACATTATCAAAATGATTTAAATGGAAATGAAAATTTTGGTTTTTTTTTTTTATTAAAAAAATAAAATAAGTGTTTTAAATGTATGTATTAACTGTATCAATCTGTCCAGTATTTATAATTTATTGCTAGGTATGTTTTGTAAAAATAAATTAAAGTTTAATTAATGCAATTTGTAATAATTATTTATTATCACTTGAAAAAGAAGAGAAGTGTATAAAGTGAATACTTAACCCTATTATTTCCACACCTTTATTGGATTTAAAAATGTACTCCAGATTATACTATTTTAAGTTTTTAACACACTTCCAGGTTTGGTGACTGTTGGCATACCATACAGACTACTTTATTTACTCAAATAAATACACAATTAATAGAAAGTACTACTACATAGGGATTTTCCAGTACCTACATAATAAAATATGGGTATTATTTTCTCCTTAGATAAGATGATGCTGTATAATATACAGTATAGTCCATATTAAGAGGCAATGTATATAAGATATTATGTGAGCAAACATAAATTTACTGTACTTTTTTTAGTTATATTTATGTAGGTATGTAAAAAATATGAACAATGTCTGTCCCCTGTTAGTTCATTTTTTACTGTTAACATCTTTCTAACACCTGCAGTTATATGGGTAGATATATATTTATATAATTATGATACTCTGACCAATTACAATATAATATGACATATTTATTGAACTTAATATATTTTTATTCCTGTAGCCAACTGCATGTCTACGTGCTTCTTTTGCATCACCCTTGATATACGTGTTCGTCCTGTTCTAAATACCTATATAGATTAATTTAAATTTGAAAGCAATGATGAATTAATAATTTTTAAAAATGTCAGTAAAGTTTCTAGGTAGCACAATTATTTTTGGTGTTTCAACTAAATAGTAAATAATTAAAATCAATTTCAAACAAGTTTCCAATTTTTTTGGTAGTTTATCCCAGAGTTTTGGAAAATGGCCTCTATTGAACCTATCCAACCTCAAATAAGTTCAAATTTTTCAATACAAAATTCAGTATTCACAAATGCACTACCTTAGTACCTTAAAATAGGTAGTCAATTGATTATGTATTTACTATTTAATGATTGTCGCCTTTTTTGAATTCTATTGCTGTGTTTTGTAACGGTTTTTTTGAACGTTTTTCCCCGTTTTCCACCCCACCATCACGATTTATGAAGTACAAGCAAATAGCAACGACTAACGAGTGACAACTCACTTAACCGCTCTCGAACACAACTGTGCTCATCTTTTTCGAATCTTAATGTAATATATATATATAGGTTATAATTATTCATTATTTTGTTTAAATTGTTTATACTTAGTCATATTTTTAATTGTTATATTATGATATAGGTATTGCATTTTTCTTATAATGTTGTTACAGTGGTATTATGTATTATGTAATAAGTATTTATTTTTATTTTTGACAATAATCCATACTTTGTTTTAAATATTTTCAAATTGTTCATTTAACTATTTTTCTAATTGTTATCTAGTAATGTGTATTTTATTTTTCTTGTACTGTTACCTAGGGTAGTTATAGCTATTAAGTACCTATTTTGTTTTTTTATTATTTTATATTAAATCATATATTGTTTTAAATATTTCTTAAAAACACTTTTTACGATTACCTAGGAGGTACCTAAAAACATTTACTAAATCTATTAGATAATAGATTTGTATTGTTTTTCAATATAGGTAACTAATTATTTTATTATTAGTATTAAAATATCTACTGGGTTTGAAATGTTCAAAGACTTGATCAAACTATTCGATTACTTACTGGCATTTAAGTCTTTTTAAAATAAAATTAATTGTCTGAAATGTGTTCTCAATATTCTATCCATATTTGAAGAATTAATTAATATAGCTGAATTCATGAATGAAATATGAAGTTCGACTAGTCCTTAACTGTTGAATTACCCTATATGTTGGCTTGTGTGAATCTATATTACATAGTACATAGTACATACTTATACAAAGTACCTAATTTACAGACACAACAGAGATATAAGGTATTCTAAACTTACATTTAGAAACTTAAAACTAGATACCTCATATATATTAGCAATTTGAATAAGTATATAATAAAATTATATAAATACAAAGTGATTTTTTAAGCATGCTCACCTTATTTTTATGCTTAATGCTTAAACTATGCATAATATTATATTCAAATCCTGATTTTTGTATTGATATTTTTTATACCATTTAAGGATGGTACTGTAACAATAAAAACTTCTGTTTTTCAAATATGAACCCTCTTAATTACTACTAATTATTCAGCAGAGTTTTTTTGGTGAAGTATAATGTATTTAAATAAAAATTTGAGCGAGCAGTTTTTGTGTTATACAACTTTAAGTACCTACCATGTCTATGGTAATGGGTTTATGAAGCTAGAGGAATTCGATGGTTTAAAAATGTTAGTAATTACCAACCCTTCATATAAACTGTAATATTTTTTCTTTTCTTAAGTTTCTTTTCCCTTGGCTTTAAATTTCATTTGAGTCATAAGAGAGGAATTCAGTGACATACACACGTACCGTAGAATTATATATATAAAGATTAATATGATTGATATACCAAGGTATGTCATAGCCTACATCTACATGGTATAGTTAGTAGGTACTAAAGACTACAGTTATGTTATTGGATTTAAGATTAACATATTATTCAATGTAGTGATTATGATATTCAGGTTAGGACGAGTAGGTTAATTTTGTGGCCTCATAATGTAAATAATATTATAATGCAATTTCCTCTACACTTCCCAGTACAATATTACCCTAAACGATAAACAGCATGCAAAACTAAGCATGATTTATTTTAAACATACTATAGGTGTTAGAAATTTACTCGTACATTTACTTGAATTTTAACTTTAAATATGTAAGAAAGATAATATTAGCTATACAAATTATAAATAAAAATAAAATTATTAAATATTAATTTACAATAACAACCTAGTTAGTTGTTACCTAGTTGTTATATTAAAATATTTATTTTAAAACAATATATCTATTTTTTTTTACAAATGAATCCAGTATGACTGTTCGAACTTGGACCCGGTCGCACCGCCTCTACAAATCTAAAGGCTGTCGTCGCTATGTGGCGGGGGGCAGATAAGTCGCAACCCGGTGACGTCTCCCCTCCCTGTCATCCAGACCGACGCTTTTGTCGTCATAAAGTTGTGCCGCCATCCGACGGGCTCTCTCTCTTCTCTCGGCGGTTGAATGGTGCGTATGTCCGCGAACGTTCCCGCCACCCTGATGTACATCAAATGCCCATTCGGCTTGACGTGTGGTTGCTGTAATTATTATTAACCGTGCTGAATCATTCACGGCCCGGGTCAGCTGACAGTCACATCTGAGGAAGTTGGACAGTTGGAGTGTTGCGTCCACTCCGTACATCGTCTGCCGTCGCTGTTTTCGGCAAAGTCCCCTGTCGGTCAACGTCGCTGGATACAGGTCGATATTAATAATTTTATAATATTATATAATCGGACAGTCGGTCAGTGGGTCAGCCACGCTATTGTTAGTGTGTGTTGGTATTATTATTATTGTTATATTACATATTTAAGTAATTATTTTTTTATATTTTATGCCGTTTATGGTTTCTTTTGCCACATTATTATTATAATTATTTTGTTTGTCATTTATTACACAAACCCTCTTTTGGGATTTATTATTTATTATATATATCTATACAAGTTGTCTTATATTTACCTACACCCCCCCTATCTACAACACAACGCGAGTCGGTGCAGCAAACTGCAAAAAAAAAAAAAAAACGTAAGTGCTGCTTTGGCGAACATTTTTGGTAGCAGAGCGTGGTTTTCCGACCTCGTTGGGAGGTTCGGCAGCGTTGTGTTGGGTTAGTGGTGCGGATTGCGTACAGTGTGTGGCCTGTGTAGGTACGGTGATCGAACTTTTTCCTTGTTAGGTTAGATTCCTTAGTATCCATAATTATCGCGAGTGGGTAATATCGTTTTTTGGTTATCTATAGTTTAGTTGTAGTTTATAGTTATCGTTATGGCTGACGATAAGGACATTGATCGCATTACGCGTATGGCTGAGCGAGCCGCAATAAAACGATCCACCGTTATCGCACATATTAAATCGGTACATGCAATGGCATTGAGCGTCCGGGGCGACGCTAGTCTGGCGTCTACCTTATCCGTGCTCGCAGCGGACCTAGATTCATTATGGACCCAATTTAAAACGGAAGATGATTCGCATTTAGACTGTTTATTGTTGTTAGGTAAGGGTGACGAGTATTTGTCCAATTTATCGTCCGAAATGCGGAGGCTTATAGGGGAGGCTAAGGCCGTAGCGGCTAGCCTTATTCCTACCGGTGCGGAAGCTATCGACCTGTCGTATATTCACCAAAGGGTGCCCTCGAGTCAGTGTTCCGACGTAAGTATTAAAAGGTCCCCACGGCTCCCTGAGATACCCCTGCCTAAGTTTAGTGGTGAATTCCGGGAGTGGCCCGCGTTTCATGACAAGTTTTCGGCGTTAGTTGACTCTCGACCCGACCTCTCCGATTTCGAAAAAATATATTATTTGGTTGGGTGTCTACGGGGCTCCGCATCTGAAGCGGTACAGAGTATACCAGTTGCTGCCGATAATTATAACTTAGTATGGTCTACGTTATCTGATCGTTTTAACCGCCCGCGTCTAGTAGCCACGTCTCTTATTGAGCAATTACTGCATACGCCACCTATGCCGCACGAATCCCTACACGATTTAAATAGTTTTTTACGCACATTTCATGAGAACCTTTCGCTAATTAACGCACTCAAAATACCAGATATAGGTTCTTTTATTTTATTTACTTTGGCATTCCGGTGCTTGTCCGTCCATACGCGTAAAACGTTCGAGGCGAGTAGTACGGCGGAATATCCGTCCATTAGCCAGTTGTTGGAGTTTGTTAGGTCCCGAGTGGCAATTCTCGAAGTAGTGGGGGACACGAAGAAGAGTACCGTGCTCGCTGCGCCGAAGGGTGGAAAGTCGTCCGGTCAGTTATCCAAATGGGGAGAACAGCTGGGAAAGCGATCCAGTTCCCGTCCTATGTCGTTTGTTACCGCCAAAACTGACGTTAAATGTCCGTGCTGTTCTGAGTCGCACAAGTTGACGTCATGTACTAAATTTAAATCGTGGTCAAACGAAGACCGTGCGCGTTGGACGCGCGAAAATAGATTGTGTTTCATTTGTTTTGGGGCCGACCATTGGGTTCCGCGTTGCAAGTCGAAACCAAACTGCAATAAATGTACGCGTAGACATCATTTCCTCTTACATACGTCGGAAGACGAGCCGCGAGATAATGACGAGACACCCCTCCCTAACGTATCAAATGTTTCAATGTGTGCTGCTGTCAGACGATCACCTTAGCCGCCCGCGACGTCTGTATTATTAGGTACTGCGCTGGTACACGTTCAAGACCGCTCCGGGTCATGGCATACATTGCGCGCATTAGTTGATTGCGCATCGCAAATTAGTGCGATTACTGACGTATGTGTCAATCGTCTCGGTCTCAAGCGCTCGCGATGGACCGCTCCGATCAGTGGCTTATCGGGAATTACTGTCGTTAACGTTCTTGGTCGCGTTGATTGTATTGTACAGCCGCGATTTTCGTCCGAGCCCGCCTTATCTTTAAGCGCGTGGATATTACCATCTATAACAGGTGACCTACCCAAACAATCGTTATCGTCCGGTATAAAAGATCGATACTCGAATTTGGCATTGGCAGACCCGCATTTCGATGTTTCGTCGCCAATTGACTTACTGTTAGGTGGGGATGTGTACGCCTCTATCATGGACGGTCGAAAGGTATCGATAGATGACGCTATGCCTTCCGCGTTTAGTTCCATATTTGGTTGGATCTTGATTGGCCCGGTCGCCGATAGTGAGACGCGCGCATATCAGTCGTTACCCGTGTGTATGACATTATCTCTTGAGTGTCTAATGGACAAATTTTGGCAGGTCGAGGAGCCTGGAATAGTCCCGTCGACTTTTACCGACAATGGGCAATGTGAAAAATTGTTTAGTGACCAAGTGGTACGTTTGCCCTCCGGCCGGTTCTCGGTTCCGTTGCCTTTTCGTTCCCCGGTGTCGAGTGAAACTTTTGTGGGCTCGCGCGAAGTCGCTGCGCGTCGCTTCGAAATGCTCGAGCGAAAACTAGCCACTAATTCTGTTTTAAAATCACTTTACGACCGGTTTATGTCCGAATATATTTCGCTTGGTCATATGTCTTTAGCACAATCACCTGGACATTATTTTATCCCGCATCACGCTATATATCGCCCGGAAGTTGATAAAGAAAAAATTCGTGTTGTGTTTGACGCATCGGCACGCGGGTTCCGAGGTCCGTAATTAAACGACTGCTTATTTACCGGTCCAAAGTTACAGCAGGATATCGTTGCTATTTTAACCCGTTTTCGCATCCCCAAGCATGTTTTTACCACAGATATTTGCAAAATGTATAGGCAAATACTCGTCCGGCCGGAATATCGCAAGTATCAACATATTTTGTGGCGGGCGTCCCCTCGCGATGCATTATGTGATTATGAGTTGCATACGGTCACGTACGGAGTGAACTGCGCCCCCTTTCTTGCTCTGCGTGTACTACAGAGCATAGCGTCTGAGGATTGTGATGGCTTCGAACCGGTGCGGACTGCACTCCAACATCAAACCTACGTTGACGATATTTGTACCGGAGCGGACACAATCCCCGAATTGTTAAAACTACAGTCCGATTTAATTTTCGTATTAAATAAATCC